>SMGT01005974.1:157455-178207 GCA_004794575.1 Lanistes nyassanus
ATCCAGGCCTCTAGATCATGCTCCACATCCCATTACAAAGTACATAACGTCAACAGACTGTCTTACACGTGTTTCGTCCAGGCCTCTAGATCATGCTCCACATCCCATTACAAAGTACATAACGTCAACAGACTGTCTTACACGTGTTTCGTCCAGGCCTCTAGATCATGCTCCACATCATGGAGGTTGAATGGCAGCTCAGTGACTTCCTTGGTCATCATCTCTCTAAAAACAAAAAAGCCTTGACGCTAATATATCGACTTTTTCTGCTCTGTTATATAGCGTTAACATTTATAGCATTATTGTAAAATCTGTATGTCATACCATTTGAGTACCTTACTCCCTATCTCTGTAAACATGTGCCAGTTATACCTTGCCACTTAGTAACAACATTCAGGTCACTGGCAGCTATCTATGACATGGCACTTTAGTAAGACCTCAGAAAGCAGTACAACTCATGCTCATGTTCACAGCTAGCTGCCCGTCTTGTTCATGCCACCACTAATGCTTCAGTACATCATTTACGTCCTCTTCATCTCGCACTTGTACCCTGAAGTGTCGTGGGGAGGCGAAGATGGCGGTCAGATGCTCTGTGATGGACATGCCATGAGACTGGAGTGTCTCTGCCATGCCCTGGACTTAGCACCTGCATGGCCGTCCTCTTGCCTGGACACCTGTCATTTTAAGGTTATAGGCTCTTACGCTGGCTGGTCCATGGAGGTTCTTATTAGGTGTCCAGACCATTTAATTCTCTGGGTTTGGATGTGTATGTGGAGTGTTTTTCCAACTATTTTCCTGATATTTTTCATGTCTTATCATGTCCCTTTCGGTCTTGTCTGCTGCTTGTCCGAGGTATCTCATTTTACAGATGGTGATCTTGAGGTTTGGTCAGCATTTGTGTCTGATGCCAGTAGGTCAGCGTGGGGAGGAAGATGGTGTTGACCAGTTGTACCTTGATGTCCACGAGGATGTTGGGATTCTTCAGGAGGGAGGCCAGCTGGAAGCTGACACAACTGACATCATTGACAGCATCACTCAAGAGAATTACTGATGCTACCACTTAGTTAATGTAGCAAGATTTAGGCCTCAGTTTAGTGTTACCCTCACAAGACAGACTCTATTTAAACATCAGCTGTCTACGCATTGAACATGGCCATTAGGTGCTAAGTACGTAAAAGCAAACGACACTGCCCTCACCTGGCATGCTTTAAGAGTGGTGTCACCAGACTGTTGTAGCCTCGGTCAATGGCAACCAGTGCCCCCACATATGCAGACACAGCCAAAAGCTCATACATCATCCTGCCACAAAACAGGCCATGGACTTAAGTACTGAAGGGTATTTGCATTTATCTATACAAACTTGATCTGAATCAGGGCTTAACACAGCTGGCTACCTAACCCCCCAGGGCAAGTAAAAGTTTCATCTAGTTTCCCGACCAGGCAAGTGAAAGTTTTCATGACTGTGTCCATTACACTGACTTGAAGCTTGCACCTACTGGCCTCATAGTCTCTTGGTCACTACCAGCATATCAGACAAAGCCCTCAGGGCTAGACTCCTACAAGTTACCCACTTTTCACATTTGCTTCTTCTGTTCGAACAGCCGTAAGTCAAAGAAACACATACTTGGTTTCTGCTTTCTGTTGACACAAACTTTAACTAATTTCTATTCAAAGGTGGAGGGTGGGTGTAGAAGAGAGAGAGAGAGAGAGATGGAAGGAGGGAGGGGGGTCAGAGGAAAAGGAGGGAGGGGGAAAGTCAGTGCCCTATTGGCCCCATGGGGCCAAGATGGGTAAACAGTAACCCACCCTCCACCTTACTTTCTCTCCCCTCTCTCCCTCCCCTTCCCACTCTCTCACACACTGATGCCCTCTCACTTCTCTCCCTCCCCTTTCCACTCTCTCACACACTGATGCCCTCTCAGCCTCGCTTCTCTCCCTCCCTTTCCCACTCTCTCACACACTGATGCCCTCTCACTTCTCTCCCTCCCCTTCCCACTCTCTCACACACTGATGCACTCTCACTTCTCTCCCTCCCCTTCCCACTCTCTCACACACTGACGCCCTCTCACCCTCGCTTCTCTCCCTCCCTTTCCCACTCTCTCACACACTGACGCCCTCTCACCCTCGCTTCTTTCCCACTCTCTCACACACTGACGCCCTCTCAGCCTTGCTTCTCTCCCTCCCTTTTCCCACTCTCTCACACACTGATGCCCTCTCACTTCTCTCCCTCCCCTTCCCACTCTCTCACACACTGACGCCCTCTCACCCTCGCTTCTCTCCCTCCCTTTCCCACTCTCTCACACACTGACGCCCTCTCACCCTCGCTTCTCTCTCTCCCCTGCCCACTCTCCACCCCCCACCATTCACTCCCCTTTCCTACCCAGCTTAGGACTGGCTGCCCCTCTTGCTCCCTGTCCCTTGGTAATTTTCCTGCGACCCAGGCTGCGCGCCACACATCAACCTCAGCTAAGTCTTTTTGTTTTCGTTTATGTTTTTTCGTCGTTTTTGTGTTGTCCTGAGGAAGGGTTAGTGCCCCGAAACATGAAGATTGTCTTTGTCTTGTTCTAGCTTGGTTCAGTTCCCTTGTTTTTAATCTGGATTTTCCTCCAAGTGGCAGTCACTTGTTTTTTTCTTAAATTTTGGAATCAGCATTGAGTTTGATCAGTTCTCCAGCTGCAGAGTTTGCATGTGTGGCTGTGTCGTTGCGGATTTCTTTTGTGGGGGATGGGCGGTGGGGTGTATTCAGGCAAGTGACTTTTTTGACCCTGTGTTTAGACCTGTGAATAGTGGAACCTGACCACCTCTATACTGGACCTTGGGCTCCACAGTGGCACAATACCTCAATAGTGGCACTAGATCTCAACAGTGGAACTTGATTTGAACTGTGGCACTATATCTCAGTAGCGGAACTTGATTTCACTATTGGAACTTGATCTCAACAGTGGAACTTGGTTTGAACTGTGGCACTATATCGTAGTAGTGGAACCAGATCTCATTATTGGAACCTCATCTCAGTAGTGGAACTTCACCTCATTACTGGAACTTGATCTCAGTAGTGGAACTTAATCTCAGTAGTGAAACTTGACCTCACTATTGGAACTTGACCTATTTATTAAAACTTGATGTCAGCAGTGGAACCTTACTGGAACTTGACTTCAACAGTGGAATGCTCCCTTGTTCCTAGTACCCCAGCAAGACATGCCCAAATGTACACATGCAGACACATCCGCATACAGAATAATGCACCCGTGCAAACATGCATGTGTAATAGTAACCCAATTCCTCCCAGTTCATGCACCAATGCTGATGCTCATTTACATTCAAAGCATTGAAGGTTTTTTTGTACCCCTATTCCACAAAGTTTTGTGATAATGTTTATAACATTTCTCTCCACCAATCTCAGGTGCAGTCACTGACTTGGAGTTCTTATGATGCTGTAGTTTTTCTGTGCGTATACATCCCAGAAGCTGAAGAACATCAAACACATCTGTCACTGTCCAGGTGGGAGTAGCCAGCTTATCTGCAACCCCAGTGTAGAGCACTCATGCTAGCGGTTAACAACAGTTAATGAAAATTATGTGGCGTCAGCATCTCTGTTGTATGTGTATGCAGTGTGCACATGGGCAAGACTGTGTGAATGTGAGTGTGTGTGTGCGCACACGTGCACATGCAGTAATCATGTGCTTCTACTTGATTTCCAAACAAATTTTTGTGGAACCACAAACAACACAAACTTGATCTAAACATGTTTTTAAAGGAAGACACTTCAATAATCATTCATTTGAAACTGTTAATAAATTTTCTGTAGATAGGACAAAAATACTAACAGAAAGTAAGCTCCACTTGGTATCTAGTTCCATGTTATTTAACAGGCTGGAGAGGTAGCAATCACAATAAAAGCACGCTTGATGGCAAGTTTCTGCTTCTGAGACTGCAGTTTGACTTGAACAATATGCTATCACTAAAATTCAACTGCTCCTAAGACAGCACTGGATCTTATCAATTTATTGTCACATCCTTCTTTCTTGTCTGCAAGCCTGAATCGTTCTTTCTTGTCTGCAAGTCTGAATGGTTCTTTCTTCTTGTCTGCAAGTCTGAATGGTTCTTTCTTCTTGTCTGCAAGTTTGAATGGTTCTTTCTTCTTGTCTGCAAGTCTGAATGGTTCTTTCTTCTTGTCTGCAAGCCTGAATGGTTCTTTCTTCTTGTCTGCAAGTCTGAATGGTTCTTTCTTGTCTGCAAGTCTGAACGGTTCTTTCTTTTGTTTCTTTAGCTTTTTGGTTGGTTAGTTTTTCATTCGCTTGTTCTTCTTTGCCTCAATTTACCACTTTCATGACATACTGCTAAACCAAATTATTGCCATTTCTTCAAAATTTACCATGATACTGTCTGAAGGCTCTTCAAAAAGGCATGAATATTTGCATTTCAGTTTGAGTGTCAGTTTGCAAAGTCAGGTAATTTTGCTGCAGAACACTCCTCGTTTGTGTGCTTGTCTGTGAAAGCAGCATGTACCTAGTAGGAGCATATTTCAGTCGATTGCTTTCAACATTGTGTTTCTATGAGTGTTGTTTGGCCCAGGGTACAACAAAGCTTTTGTTCTTGGAATCCAAATGATTTATGTTGATTGGCCATCCTTTGTGCGGAATCTCTCTGAAAGATGAGGTAACTTATATTTGCCTTTTAGCTTCTGGGTCACTGACATCTGCAGCCATACGCAGTTTATGCATTTTTTTAATTGGAAGTATCATGTGCATGGTTTGCAGTGACCAATTCAATGCATAATCATGCAGAATACAGTTGTAAGCCCTTTCCTAACTGAATTACGGTGGATCCACTTTGTTGAACTTGATCACTGGTTGCCATGGCCAGATTGTGCAAAATGCCCTTGAAGCCATAATGTGACATGATGTGCCATAATAATGCAGCATAGTTTGACATTTCCTTGATACGTGACATAACCTTGACATCCGACAACACACTTTTGACAAAGTGTCATATGACATACCTTGACATCAAACAAAACGCTTTGACAAAACATCATGTGACACACCATTAACATTAATGTAACACCAAGTGACAGCATGTGACATGACAAGACATACCCTTGATATATGCCAGACCTATTGCAAGGCCACGTTCAGGTTCTGGAGACAAGAGAAACAGCTCCACACAATCCCTGACAGGGCCTCCTTCCTGCCACAACAACTCTGCTCTTGTCAGGCACTCATCCATAGAAGGCAGACCAGCCTGAGGAGGCACAGAAAGGGACACTGACAAATCACAAAGCTCCATGCTGAAGTAAAAAGCAGGCAGTGTGGCAAAATAATCAAACTAACAAAACAAAAACAGTTCTGTGATGCTGACCACGTCATATTTAGTCCCACTACGTCTAGCCCTATTATATCCAACCATAAAAAGTGGTCCACGAGGGGATGGTTGGTTGGCTGCTGTTTAAGATCTGCCGCAAACTATGTGAATATCAGGACGGTGTTGCTTAGACAAAGTTTACGTGATGCCACACGTGGGACTGTTGTCACAACACAGGCTTCAGTCCCACCCCGTCACATTATACTGACACCGGGCCAACCAGTCCTAGCACTGTTCCCTGTAGTGCCAGGGGGTCTGGAAGGGCAGCTATTATATTGACAATTTTTGTAAGTCTTACGTATGACTCAGCCAGGGTGGGACCAACCAACCTCCAACCTTGGAATCAGATGTTTTATCCACACAAGGTGAAGCGGATGTTTAATCCACTAAAGGGAAACCGGATGTTTATCCACATTAGGTGATGTGGATGTTTATCCACATAAGGGAAACCGGATGTTTATCCACATTAGGTGATGTGGATGTTTATCCACATAAGGGAAACTGGATGTTTATCCACATTAGGTGATGTGGATGTTTATCCATATAAGGGAAACCAGATGTTTTATCCAGATAAGGGGAACGGATGTTTTGTCCCCATAAGGAGAACCTGATGTTTTATCCACATAAGGGGAACCGGATGTTTTATCCACATATGGGGAACCAGATGCTATATCCACATACGGGGAACCGGATGTTGTATCCACATAAGGGAAACGGATGTTTTGTCCACATAAGGGAAACAGATGTTTTATTCACATAAGGGGAACCAGATGTTTTATCCACAAAAAGGGGAACGGATGTTTTATTCACATAAGGGGAAACAGATGTTTTATCCACATAAGGGGAAACGAATTTTTTATTCACATAAGGGGATGACCAGGTTGTCTGAGCATGGGCCACCAAACCCAAAGGTGTAACCACCGGCTGATGCAAAACCTGTGCATCGCAGCACACTTGCCCAGTTCAGCTGCAAATGGGTGCTGACTCCATGGGTCAGGGAAACCAAGACAGTGAGGGACAGGAGATGAGCACCGCCCTGAAGGGAGCCATACACCCTATTCCCCTATGACCTCAAAAGGTAACAAGACGTCCTCTACCTTTGCCCTGAACTCCTCATACAACCCAAGCCATTGTCAGTAGCACTAACATCAGCAACAGTCAAAAGACAACGGTGGTAGCACTAACATCAGCAACAGTCAAACGACAACGGTGGTAGCACTAACATCAGCAACTCAAACGACACCGTTGGTAGCACTAACATCAGCAACAGTCAAACGACACTGTTGGTAGCACTAACATCAGCTTTCTGCCTTCAGTGCAGCAAACAGTCAAAAGTTGTCATCCACATATTCAGGTTGCCATACAGGAAATAGTGGCCGGCTCTGGAACCATACAGCTACGCACAAGGGGAAAATAATACCAGCTTCTTTTCCAAGAACTCAGTTTCCAGATACATCAAAATTGGCAATACCTCACGCCTTATGCCTCATGGTTCATGCTTGCAAGTACCCACAAATCCACGGATGAACGATGCACATGGGCATACACACCTGTTTGAGCAGACAGTTGATTTCATCCATGCTAGCAGCACAGCGTGTGCACAGTCGCACCAGCAAAGGCCTGCTGTCAGGCAGTGTTCTCAGCAAGTCCACGCCCAGTTCCCTGTACAAGTAGTTACAGCATAATATAACCTTGTTTGGATATCGCAAAACTATGTTTTAGGAAAATAAATTTGTTAGTTTGTGTGGCCTGCATTCAGATATGGTGCTTTGATTTTGCACTACTGTTTTGCATTTGATGTCTGCTTTTCAAGTTGTTTCTAGATTATTCTCAGTCTGAAGCATTGGTGGTAACAACACTGATAAGGGAGCTAAGCCAAATGGTTACAACACTGATAAGGGAGCTGAGCCAAATGGTAACACTGATAAGGGAGCTGAGCCATATGGTAACAACACTGATGAGGGAGCTGAGCCAAATATGTTCTAGATCTTTTGTGAAAGGGGATTGCCAGTCATGTGACTGTACTCTTTCAATCCTTCTCCACTGAGTAATACATTTCTAGATTGTAAGGAAATCCTAATGCAATAATATCAGTTTCTGGAATATTTGTTTCATTTTTCTACAAAAAAAGAGAGGAAAATTGGAGAGAAGAAGGATCTGTGGCAACTAGTGGTTAAAAGACAGATGTAAGGTGATCAGCTATGTGAATTGTGACACTAGCACAGCCATTTGTGCTCTGAGCACCAGAGTTTGTCAATGGGCCGAGAGTTATGCTGTTATGAAAGATCTACTTAATAACATGTTTAATGGCGAATAAACAACACTTCACTGGAATTTGTAGGACTCTGTTGACACTGAACTTGGTTGGTTGAGAAAGCTAGATCATTAAGAACCAGCATCGAGAGCAAAAGGCCAGTGCCAGACATCAAACAAGGTTACTGAGTGTGCTGGGGATATACAACTCTGTTCCACTATAACTGTGGTGCTTCTGCAAATCTATCATAATATCAGGACCGAATGCAACAACAAGAACCAATCAAAAACCAGTTATCGTATCTTATGTGGGGTGGGGTTGGGGTTGGGTTTCCATTTGCAAAGCCAATGGCACTGAAACTACAGAACATACAAGACCTTAACAGTGCAACAGAACATCCGACAAGACCTTAACAGTGCAACAGAACATCTGACAAGACCTTAACAGTGCAACAGAACATCCGACAAGACCTTAACAAGACCATAACAGTGCAACCGAACATCCGACAAGACCTTAACAGTGCAACAGAACATCTGACAAGACCTTAACAGTGCAACAGAACATCCGACAAGACCTTAACAGTGCAACAGAACAAGACCTAAACAGTTCAGCAGAACATCCAACAAGACCTTAACAGGGAAACAGAACAAGACCTTAACAGTGCAACAGAACATCCGATAAGACCTTAACAGTGCAACAGAACATACGACAAGACCTTAACAGTGCAACAGAACATACGACAAGACCTTAACAGTGCAGTCCTCAAAACATTTCTTCATTTTTTTTAGTCTGCATTGTATGACTTTTTTCTCCTCAAAGATAAGTTTAAAATTTTTCATGAAAGTCATTCTCTACACGTCTTACACAGTATGCTTAAATGATTATGCCTGATTTTACAGAATCAAAAGTACACACTCTCCTTGTTACACAATAAGCCAAGTGATGTGTCATGCTATTGTATCTTTGTCTCACAACAAGAACTTCCTGGAGCTATACACACAAAGAACACATGCTCTTAACTGCAAAGCAAACAATCTGTTCGGTACCATCTGCCCAGGTGTTCACATCTCCTAGACAACAGCTCCGTGGCCACCCACAGATGTTCTGGAACTGTTGCCAGCACCCTCCCCATGCTGACTGCCAGATGCAATTCGTTGGCCCGTATCAGCTTGGACATTGCACCCTGACACATACATAACAGTTCGTCATCTATACAGTTTGTCATCTATACAGTTTGTCATCTTTGGACATTGTACCCTGATATATGCATGTGCATAACAAAACAGTTCGCCATCTGTACAGTTTGTCAACTTTGGATGCTGTTGCTGGCTCTTACACACATGTAACAAAGCAATTACTCATTAGTACAAATAGGCAGGATGAGAAACTGCATGTATTCTGTTTAATATAGGTCTACTGATCTTTAAAAAAAATTGGGGACTTGTCAAAACACTGTGACAAAGTAATCAGTGCAAACATATACCCTTCACCAAAAGCACAAAAAGATTCCTTGAGGAAATTGCTTTCACAAATACAGTAAAACCTCCCTATTAAGATTGTTGGAAAATGCAACAAAATCAGGTCTGAACTGAGTCTAATAGGAAGTAGTGTAGTGTAAATCAGCACACAGTTGTGAAATGAGGCGTGAGAAAGACTTGCAAAATGTCACCAGAAGTTGGAGACGGTCTATGCATTAGGGCACAGGGTAGACAGTCCAAGACACGGTGTCAAACTCCATGCCCAGGAACGTGAAAACGGTCGAAGGACGGAGCTGCGACTTTCTAAGATTCAGAGCGAATCCCAGCAGACGTGCCTGAGACATGACCTCCTGCACGTGTGAATTGCACAGGCCAGTGTCCACTGTGAGGATCTTCCAATCGTCTAGGTGCGCATGAAAGTGTATCCCCCGCTCAGGCAACAGACCACAAAACTCTCGGGTGACCATGGTAAACGCCGTGGTGCAAGGGGGAGGCCGAACAGAAGTGCTCTGAACTGGTAGACCCGTGTCCGTCAGAGAAAGTGCAGCCATTTCCGATGGGACGGGCGAATCAGTACATGGAAGTATGCTTCGTGCAGGTTGAGAGACGTGACGGAGAGCTTCTCAAAAAGAGGATGGCATCTCCATATGGAAATGGACTTTCCACAGGTAGTGGTTGAGGGGGGGGGGGAAATCGGTCAAGCACAGCGTGGGACCCACCTGTCGCCTTCGGTACCGGGAACGGACACCAGTAAAAACCGAGTCTGGAGGGGTGGTGAACCCACTCCACCGTGGCTGACTGCAGAAGGGTGGCCACAGCCAAGTCCAATGCCTTCTGTTCTTGTCCGTCTGCCAGCAGATGGAACCAAGGAGGACAATGCGCTAGAGGAGGTGGGGGGAGCGGACTCCTACAACAGGCTGAACCCTACCTGAATCACACTCTGCACTGCGGCGTGCGACAGGCCTCCGGCCTGTGGGAGGACAGGAGCAGGGGATTCTAAGGCAGGTCCCACCTACTGGGGGTGTTGTCTTCTACCTCGAGCACCATGACCCTGACCCCTGGGCGGGGGGTTTGCGTGCCAAGGCCACCCTTAGGCTGGGACCTGGGGCCAGGTTTGCGCTTCTTGGGAGCAGCTGGCCATGGCCCGCCAGAGGGGCACTTGCGGGAATCCTTGGAGGAAAGCAAGGCCACGAGCTGGCGTTCCCAACTGGCGGAAGCTAACACGTCCCCCACCTGTTGGGTGTGAGGCCCAAACAAGGAGGATGGAATGATCAGCTCCACACGCAAGTTGGTGAACAGAGGTCGAGGGATGTCTGTCATAGCAGAGAGGAACATGTCCCACTTAGCCAACACCGAGATCACAGCGTATGCGGCACTGTGTACAGAAGCCTGTAACGCACTGACCAGCGCTCGGAAGCAGGTTTGCGAGGCTGTGAAATCTGCGTCTGGGCAGAAAGCCGTGATAATAGAATGTTCCAGTGCGAAAACTGCCAAGTCCATTACACCTGACATGTCTAGCACACCTCGGATAGCGGTCTCCCAATGGTCAGCGATAGACCAACGCACACTCAACAAGGAAGGGAGTCTGGCACCAGCCGGCAGCAGGGCCAGGTCTTCCTGTGAGACTGGGAGAGGCTCAGGAGGCATAGATTCATAGGCCAGCCACGATGTGCTGTGGCACGGCTTGGGTGGGTGCCGGAAGACACCCCACTGGGGCTGCATGGGAGAAGGAAGACGATGTTTCCTGTGGCGGATCAGGTACGGGTGCAAGTGGTCTCTGTCGAAAACAGTAGCCCATCCAGTTGTCTCGAAGAAAGAACCGCACCAATGGTGACTCACGCAAGCAGCACTCCTGCAAGCGTGGCACCGGAAGGTGGATGGAAGAACCAGGATGAGTCCTGTTCAACTTCATGCCTTTGTGTCACGCACTGCAGAGTGGTCTCCTGCAGAAGCTCCGCTAACTCCAAAATGGAGCAGAGAAGCAAAGTTGGCTTCTCATCCACCGTCTTGGAAGCCGGTGCTTCTGAGACATAACCCCCTTCCATCTCGTCCGGCGTCAACTCAGGGGAGGAGACGTGCGAGTGGAATGCGAAGCCCTTTCCGCCAGGAAGAGGCGCACAAGTGGGCACCACCGACGACAAGTGAGGCGGACGATCACTCCCTGACCTGAACGCACAATATCAGAGGAGCCAGGCTCGCGAACATGTGCAAAACCGGAAGGGGGTGTTGACGTAACTCCACACCAGAAGCGCGGGGCACTTCTGGTGGGTGGCCAGAGGGTAGAGACACGCCTGGAACCTGCCAGAGCTGGCAGGAACACAGGCCAACTCACGCTTTGCAAGAAAGCATAAAAAGACGCGCTCCAGAGCCTCCTTGGTCACAGCCAACAGTCCCTCGAGTGGGTGGCTGACAGCTGCAGTCTCCCCCACCCCTGCTCCGAGAGCAGCCGAAGTGGGACCATGGACTGACGGAAGCAATCGAGCTAAAAGGGACAGTTACTTCGACTGCACAGCTGTGCTATGAGCCGAGTAGAGATGACCTGATTTGCCTGGTGGGGGGGGGGGGAGTGAATCCGTCCCCAAGGGCACGAGACCAAAGGAGCGACCAAATGGACCCAGTGGAAGCAGATGGTGCCCCTCCCCAGCAGGTCCCGCAAGAGTCGCCACCACGCCACTCTTCCGGCTGGGACCACCACGGTGGGTGTAGACCTCAGACTGCGACGGACACAAGGGAGGCAGTGAAGACGGGCGCTCCTCCAAGGCTGAAACAGTGGCATGTACCTTAAAATCATCCACATCTGTACCTTAAAATCATCCACACCTGTACCTTAAAATAATCAACATCTGTACCTTAAAAGCATCCACATCTGTACCTTAAAATCATCCATATCTGTACCTTAAAATCATCCACATCTGTACCTTAAAATCATCCACATCTGTACCTTAAAATAATCAACATCTGTACCTTAAAATCATCCACATCTGTACCTTAAAATCATCCACATCTGTACCTTAAAAGCATCCACATCTGTACCTTAAAATCATCCACAGCAAGGTGGCAGCAGGCTGCCAGGACTGCTGAACCATTGCTGAAGTACCATTCTGAAAGACGTGCTGCCGATTCCTTCAGAAGACTGGCACAACAAGTGAAAATCATTTTTTAAGTCAATTTAAATCTTTTTTGTCTGGGTTTTTTTTTTTGGGGGGGGGGGGTCCAATATTTACCAGCTGCCTCTGACGTTTGCCTGAGGAAATCAAACCAGAAAACCATGAAAACAAGAAACCATAACTGATATGTGATGGCAGAAACCAACTTGTTAGGTGACCTTTGACCTGATGACTGATAAGGCATTTCTCAATATCCAGTCTATTGCACTACATGTACTGGGTGAGTTTAGTATCTACCGAAAGAGTATATCGAGTAGAATCCGAATATATTAGTTATTAGTATCTGCAACTATCCTAGAAGGATATAGAAACGTTTAAAGAGAGTGAGCCTAGCACAGCATGCTGTAAGATGACATAGCGCATCGCAGCCACGTGTCGCTGGCAGTACTCGACCCATACCGCCCCTGGCGCATGCTGTGGCTGTGAGCATGATGGCCAAAACCGTCTCCATGATGGCTGCGCCCATCACACTCGTAATTACAGTAGACATATCCGCCTTCCAATAGTCAGCTAACTGGTACATGGAATACAGTTAGACGCTCACAAATTGATGAAAATTATTGCTGCAGCATTGGGTGTAAATGTATGAACGAAAGCTTGTGAGCATGCATGCCATAAAATTGTCGTTGTTTCTTCCCAGGATGCACAGTGTCAGTTGCTGTGTTCAGTAAATTTTGGTCATGCCCTCTGAAAAAGTGTGACAGTCAGTTGCAGCAACACTATCCCTGTCTGCATTAACCTACAACTTCCTCTCTTATGATACTTTTCCACCCATCTGTGACTGAAGGACGATCTGTATCCCAAACTGTGTTTCGTTCATCTCTCCCTCTGTGTGTTTGCTGCGTTCATCTCTCCCTCTGTGTTTGTTGCGTTCATCTCTCCCTGTGTGTGTTTCGTTGTTTTCACTGAGTATGTGCCTCGTCCGCGCGAAGTGTGCATAAAATGTGTTCTCGCGCGTTACAAATCCACATTTATTATTATTATTTATTATTATGCACAGACCAACATCTGACTTTGGTGGAGGACGCAGCTTCTGTCTTGCAGGGAGGGCTGATCTTCACCCTACTTCACTTCTATCTTTTATCTTCAGTTTCTTTCGTTGTTCGACTCCCGCTTCCACTGTCATCTGTTTCCACCTGTCATCATTGGTTACCACCCTGCCTTTGCATCTGTCATGTGGCTGCTGTCAACAGCTTCCCCACCTTCAGCGAGATGAGGTCGATAGAAAGCTTCTTCGCAACCAGCCACTGCCGCCTTCACTGCTGCACGTCACTAGCACCGGTCATCGTTCTTCGATCATACCAGCCCTGCAGTTCTCACCGCTTGGACTGAGAAGTGACAGCTAAGTGGCAAACTGTCTGGCATCACCCTCACACTGAACTATTTGCATCAGTCAGGGGATATTGCTATCAGCAACATTTTGTTCACTTTTTGTACATCATCCTTCACCATCGATCATCTTTTGTTAGTTTAATAAATGTGGTTTCACATTGCCCGACCTTTTTTGTCTAAAAAAGAGGTGATATACGACGTGATTTTGATACCATATAAGTCCATTTCTGACTCACTTTCATTTCACTTTTGCAGCAGAACTCAAAACGTTACACCTACCATTGAGTAGAATGAACTTCCTCCCCTGTCATGTGGCTGCTGTCAACCACTTCCCCACCTTCAGCGAGATGAGGTCGATAGAAAGCTTCTTCGCAACCAGCCTGGGATGTCACCATTGCATCTGTCAGCTGTCCACTGTCATAGAAACAGGTAACCAGTTGCTGAACATCACCCACGGCAGCTCCAAAGGGGATGATGTCTTCACTGTTCTTGCTCAGAAGATACTGACAATACCTGCCAAAACACTGATCAGTTGGTGAAGGTTGGTAGAGCAGCCTGTCAGTATGTGATAATGTGCTGATATTTGGGCAAGAACGAGAATGACTTTATGCTTCAAAGCTATCTTTGAAATTTATAGGATATATAAAATATCAAAATATCCAAAACGGAAGACATTCCAGCCTTTAGGTGATGATGATCATTTACCTCTGTGTCAGGGACTGCCAGTATTTAAGGGACACCCCAGCTGCCACTGCCAGTGCTCGCTCCCACTGAAAATAATTTCAAGTACACTTGGTACCAATATAAATAGTATAAGGACATTTAAAGAAACATTAAAGAGTAGATATAGTCCCTTTGGAGTTCACTGTTCAGTGCTAATTACAATCCTCACTGGCACAGTTACTGACACAGCATTCCACCTGTATAATCAACGTGAGACTTCACTCTGGTAACATGGACCACTCCAGCCCTGCCCCTGTGAAGTCACTAAGACAGTGCTCTACCCCAGATAACCTGGCTTAGTCACACTCATGTCATTTCTGTGACCTAGAAGGTCGACAGCCTCTGCCATCCTGGTCTGTTTTCTGCTATCTGTAGCAGAGCTGGGATTCCAAGTGCTGTCCATTCCTTGATGTTGTCAAGACTTTTCCTTTGCCTTCTCATCATTCCAGCGTGCCTGTCAAGACGGTCTCAGCGTGCACACGATCTTGGTCACTGTCTTGCCACCCTGGGTGGCTAGCTAGCAATTCTCCCCCTGAACCACTGTCTGTGTCACTTGCATTACATTCCATCCCAGCTTGACTGGCTGAGAACACCCCACCCCACCCCGTATCTTTAACACAGCATTGCAGTCTGGCTAATCTGGACAGTCTCCCCCCACCAACCCATTTCCTTCCTAAAGCTATAAATCAAGCTCTCTAACTCCGCTAACCTGTCCGAGCTCCACCATCAGCTCACAGTACCGCTGTACATTTCCCAGGCCTATGTGTAAGGTGGCAGCTTCCAGCAGTCGCTCTTCCTTTGTGGGCTCTCCGATTCCTCCACCAAACCTCGACATCTTTACCATCTCTAGTTCTTGTGCCTGTGACTGTCACACGCACCATGGAAATACAAGCTATTACCACTATAACTTTTTGGACAAATAATATTTCATGTAGCTAATCCATTGTAGTTTTATAGAGGTAATGTCCAAACAGCTCTCAAATTAATTTGCATGCAATTTAACAAGATGAACATAAGTTCTAGTTACACATACTATCATATGCAGAGAGCCAGGAGGGCTGAAGCCATAAAATATCGGAGGCAAGAATCAATATCAAATATACAGATAGCAGTCTGTGTAGATCAGATAACCAAAAACTAAGTGAAGGTGTATCAGTGACAGACTTACAGCCTTAAACTTAGTCAGGTGTGAAGAATGCACTATGCCATTCCTGTAGTTTGGTGACAGCATCATTTCGTCTGTTCCTCTTGCCAGGGAAACCAGGTCCCACAGATTTTCAGTACCCATGGGGGGCTGCCATAAAACCATCTTTCAGTAAGGTATAATCACTTTGCTAGTGTGGACAGAAATTTGCCCTTGATACAGGGATGGGAAAGTACAAAAAATTTCACAAGACCAGACAGTCATATTTTCCCAACCCTCCCCAAATAGCAGTGCTCCCACAGCCCAAACACTAGTGGTCCCATGTCCCAGCTACAATACACCAGCTGGTGCTCTAAGCATACTGTGTGTTTTAACATTTTAAATTTGTCTAGCCAAAGAACTCTCTCTCTGCGCAAGTGAGGTCATCACTGCACGTAAAACGTTAAATCCTTTTTTTATGTGTTATATCCCTTTCTAGAACACTGCTGGCATTTCCAAACAAAACTGAAGTAAACTGTGTGTTTGCACCTAGATCTCACAATGAAATGCCTCATCATTCCATCATATTTTCCTAGATCTCACAATGAAATGCCTCATCATTCAGTCACGCTCTCCCAGATCTCACAATGAAATGCCTCATCATTCCATCATACTTTCCCAGATATCACAATGAAATGCCTCATCATTCAGTCACGCTCTCCCAGATCTCACAATGAAATGCCTCATCATTCCGTCATACTTTCCCAGATATCACAATGAAATGCCTCATCATTCTGTCATACTTTCCCTGGTTTCTAAGAAGTTTCAGTTGTTTATCCTTGTATCCTGCAGTTTTACATACATTCATTTTATGATATTTGTATTGGCTCATATGACTCTCTAGCACATTCTTAGTGACCCTGGTGCAGAAACGTTGATTTCAAAGGCACACTGGGAACACTAGGTCATGCTTACTTCAAACAAGAATTGATTAAAAGAATTGTAAAAGTTTGTATATAGTTTATTTCTTGTTAAAACTGCAAGTTTCAGAATATTACATCACTATTCAACATGCTTTCTCAAATGGGCAAAACATGCTGACCTGTGAAATCATTTACCACTTGGGAACAGACTAGACTAAGTTCAAACAGATGAGTATTGCGTGGGACCCATTCATTCCGTTTTCTTTCATATACATTGCCATTTAATCCATGCCATCACAACTGCCTTCAAGATATATCAAAGTGCAAACAAATAATAGTCATCACTGCCCAGCGTGCTACAGTCTCACTGACCGAAAAGAATTTGGAGAAGCAGGCGATGGTTTGGTGAAGCCTCTCCAGGCCAGCCATTTTGCTCAGTCTGTCCGTGATGGCTTTTGATGCCCTGCCTGTCAGCAGTGGACTTGTGTCCAGTGACATAGCCCTTTCTGTTTCCAAAAACATCAACCTCAGTGCTGAAGGCTCACAACAAGTTTTGTATCATTAAAGAAAAAATCTGGGCCCTCCTCATCAGTTGTTGCACTATAAGACAGCATGCTAGTGTTAGCGCCAGTGTGCCAGCAACAACAAACTCCAGTGTGTCAGCACTAACAAACTCCAGTGTCAGCACTAATAAACTACAGTGTGCCAGCACTAACAAACAATACCATGCAACCACTAACTACAGTGTGCCAGCATCAACAAACAACAGTGTGGCAGCACTAACAAAATATAGTGTGCCACCACTAACAAATAACAGTATGCCAGCACTAACAAATTACGCCTTCCAAGTGTAAACAAGCTACACCTTCCCAGTGCTAACAAACTACACTTTCCCAGTGCTAACAAACTACACTTTCCCAGCACTAATAAACTACACTTTCTCCAGTGCTAACAAGCTATACTTTTCCAGTGCTGACAAACTACACATTCCCAGCACTAAATAGCTACCCTTTCCCAGCGCTAACAAACTACATGTTACCAGCACTACATAACTACATTTTCCCAGCGCTAACAAACTACATGTTACCAGCACTACATAACTACACTTTCTCAGCATGAAAACTTTTTCAGTACTAACAAGCTACAATTTCCTAACTAACTATAATTTCCCAGTGCTAACAAACTACAGTGTGTTAATGCTAAGAAACTACAGTTTGCTCATGTGCTGGCTATTAAGGGTCCTGAGTACATGAAAAGTCAGTTCACATGGCTCAATTCTGAGTTCCCAACCACCATTTATCATAATTTAGTTCTGATAAGAATTGCATAAAAGAAACAATTTTTTTGCCCCTTAGAATCAAGTTAAGCAGACTGCACTGTTATGTACAATATCCAATCACAATAGCCAATAGGATAATAAAAAGTATTCAGGCTCTAACAGACTATGCACAATATCATATCATATAGTTACTGACAGGATAATTCTAGCTCTAGCATACTGTATCATATAATTGTCAGGATAGCATCATGCTGCTTCTTCCAATGTTTCTGATATTATACCAGGGTGTCAATAAAATGCTTATTTGGTGCACCAAACGCCTCACACTACACACCGAGCTGCCACACAATCACCGTCAATAAAATGCTTACCTGGTGTGCCAAGCACTTCTGTCAGAGGCCTGCCAGCCAAAATACTCAGCTCAAGGGGCTGTAGCAGTGGCATCAGAGACCACAATCGCACGGTTGAATCCCGTGATGAGGATGCCAGAAGAAATGGCTGCTCAGGGTGACAAGTCAGTCCTATTTAGGCAAAATCAAAATTTAAAAAAAGCATGGCCCTTCCCTACGGTAGAAAAGTTGTACTTAACTATAGGTAGGACCACAACTTTTTAACAACAGATAAACTGAACATTATATTTCAATGTGTTCTACATCATAAAATTAAGAAGCATGCAAAATTTGGTACAGCTATCTTGATCATGTTAAGAGATATTGACGTTTAATTCATAAATCCATTTTCTGTCCTGTTTGAAAAGCTACAAAATGGCGTCTTTACACAGCTGGAGCTAGGCATCCAAGTAGCACTAATGTGTCAAATTACATTCACAAACTCCCAGTAATATACAGAACAAGAGACTGAAGCAGATGGACCCGGCAGGTCTATAAGTTCACAAGCATACTTAGCCAAAATTGGCAAAAACCTACAGATGTTACCTTGTAGAATTCCACAAACTGGCAAATTTGAAGACACACAGCATATTAACTACTTGTATCATCATCTGACTTGTTCAAAAGTCAAAATCCTTTCACCGATTATAAATTATAATCCTACTATTTTTTTTTAGAACCATAAATTAAGCTAACAATGACCTGTTGGACACCGAACACACCTAAGGAAGCCAATATGAAAAGTACGAAAAGTAACAGCACTGATAACATGAAAAACAGGCCACGCTGTGCGCTTTGTATCTCAGCTTCTACTGCTCCTATTTTAATGTACAATATACCAAAAATGTTCAGAAATCGATGACTAATTCAGTGAGAAATAAAACAAAGCCATATGCTCACTGCATGGTTTGGGCTGAAAATGTGTTATTGTGAAATAATTAACATACAATTATAAAATCTCACTTACAAAAGCTACTTTGAAGACTGATGCAAGAAAACATGTCAGCACAATGTTAAGTGAATGTCTTCATCTATGAACATAGTTCTGTTGTAACTTAGATTTTAAGAGTTTCCATCATTTTTATGGATAACTGTATACACTGACAGGTCGTGCACACTATACCTCACTGCAGAAGCAAGTACAATTATTTAGGAAACATTGATGTAAGAATGCTGCTCATAAAGTACTAACAGTAAAAGATGAAAATAAAAATACTCACGAGTAAAATTATTGATGTTACTACTATTAGTTATTTGTGGCTGCTTAGATTCAAAAGCAATGGCTTAAATTCTAGCATCAAGGTTGGAGAACATATTTTAAGAACATACGCACACTTTATTGCCATCATATATATAAATAATATTGTAATGTCATATATAGTTGTGTATAAAGACTGATGAAAGAAAAACAAGTGTCCTGAAATAAGCTGATATGCCAATAGTTCCCATCTCTGGGCTATGGCGTTGTTGCTGGTCTATTATAAGTATTTCAATTTTCATGTCATAAGGGTAATGGTTCTTGAATTTCAATTCCCCTAGGAAAAATACAAATTTCAAGCGTTTGACCCTCTCACATGCTTTGGAAATTATTCATTCACTAGAATGTTTTATAAATCAACTGCTGTCTGTATTTTACTTGACATCATGCAACATTAATTCACATGATGTAGATAAGTATGCTTGCTACTGTATATGCACCGATGTAGGCAAGTCAATCAGTTCAAGTCTACCTAAGAATTTACCAAACAGAGTCACTTTATCGACAATCCATCAAAACAGAGGTTATTAGAAAAACATATCACAAAGGCCTACCAATAAATGCTGCCAAATGGTTATAAATCAAAGAAAACTTGTCCAATTTGGTGGTAGCCAGAGGTTCGCTTTTAGATGTCATGTTCATCAATCAAGTTCATGGATTCACCATGCATATTTACCCTCTTTCCTTCAAAGGTGCATTGTCTTGCGCAAAGCTAAAGCTCTGAATGCAGTATCATTTTGAAGCTGAGAAATTCTTTTTTTTTTTTTTTAGATAAAAAGCGCTACATGAAATGATCATGTAGATTTCTGTTATCAGCGTTTCTAGTTAATTGCAAATTTTTCTGTTTTCCACTCAAATTTCAAAGTGGAAACTAATATCACTTGAAAATTGAGTTTCTGGTTGATCTGTGTAGTTTATTATTTCCTACCAATTATT
The DNA here is from genome assembly GCA_004794575.1 of Lanistes nyassanus. Classification (NCBI taxonomy): domain Eukaryota; kingdom Metazoa; phylum Mollusca; class Gastropoda; order Architaenioglossa; family Ampullariidae; genus Lanistes; species Lanistes nyassanus. The sequence continues at coordinate 177,682 of SMGT01005974.1, forward strand.
AATACTTGTGTGGTTGGATTTTGTGATGCAGATCAATTTGATATTTCTAGCCATTTCAGCTGTCGAGCCATGCGGTGTGATGTTTCTGTCAATTTGGTTATGTTCTTTTATGTTCATGTAGTGAAATACTTTTGCCCTCTCAAACAAACCAGCAATAACAATTTTTAGAGGACAGTTCAAAATTTATTTTTATGTATTTTCCTCCCACATCAGAACAAGTTTCATACATAAATGGAAATCGTCAATTTATACAACCACTGTGCAATAATCACACAAAACTAGGTTGGTGGTCCTACCTAACTTAATGAAAACAAAAGTGCTGTGCTCTGCAGGGAGAGTTAATTCCAGACAGTACTGGCATCCCCCACCCTCTATTCCTCTGTGGAATGTAATCAGTTGTTAAGACATGTTTTCCAGAAATATTTACAGTGGCAAGCTAATAGACTATCTTCACAGTACAATCAAGAACAGGGCGGACAGCAACTCACCGTACACATCACCACCACAGTACAATCAAGAACAGGGC
>SMGT01005974.1:178502-204105 GCA_004794575.1 Lanistes nyassanus
TCACCGTACACATCACCACCACAGTACAACCAAGAATAGGGCAGACAGCGACTCACTGTACACATCACCACCGCAGTACAACCAAGAACAGGGCAGACAGCAACTCACCGTACACATCACCACCATGATCGACTACCACATAGACACAAGCACCATCTCGAACGTCCCATACACGGATAGAGTTGTCCCAGCTGCCAGAAATAAGCAGGTACGGAATCTCAGGACTCCATGTCAATCCCCGGACCGGCTGTGTATGGCCAAACATTTTGCAGACACACTGCTCTTTGACATAGTCCCACACTCGCACTGTGCTGCAGGACAGATTGCCGATCAGCATTCTTGTATCTCAAGAACATATTGAGAACTTGTGTCAGTACTTATCAATATTTAATGATATGGAAAAAAGTGACAGATAAGCTACACAAAATACGTACATAAATGCATCCATATAAATGTCATTATCCACAGAAGAATGTAGGTGTATAAATGTCATTATCCAAAGAATACAGATATATGTCATCATCCACAAAAGAATATAGGTATATGTCATTATCCATGGAAGAATGTAGGTGTAAAAATGTCATTATCCATAAAAGAAAAATGATCCAGTTATTAGGGACTATGTATTTTCCTTACAAGTTAATATACAAATTTCTTAACCAAATTTGAGTTTCTTTAGCAATACTTACCATGACCTAGAGTACTAAATTCTCAAGTCAGTGATCTCTAACCACACCTTCTAAACAAAAACCCTGGTAAGGCCTCCTCTGCGCATGCACACACCCCTGTGTCACCCCATACAACCTACCCACTGGCCAATTCAAGCTGACTTTCTCAAGCCTGAAAAAGACTAGCGGGGAGGAGAGTGGGCTTATGATGGGTCATGGTAAGTATTGCTAAAGAAACTCAAATTTAGTATAAAAAATGTGTATTTTCTTGTCACAATACTGTACCATGACCCAGAGTGCTGACTAGCACAAAATGGAGGTAGGTGATAAGAAAATAAAACTTACCAGGGTGAGGAGGGGGAGGTGCACCAGAGGTGCTGGATGACAACAGCAGCCCCCACCTCATAGCGACCATCCCCTCCAGAGGCACAGAGGTCCCAGGGATAAAAACGTATAAACGGGTCCTCTGACCTCAAACAGACTGCAGGTAAGAGGGCCCCTAGAGCCGTGGACTGGGAGACAGCAAGAGAGGCGCCCCATGTCCCACATGGCGAGAGGAGCTGAGCTCATGTAACCGGAGGGCGAGCTGCACCAACCAGCACCGGAATTGGCAGGGCCACAGCCATTTCGTGCCTTGGAAGCAATGCCCCCACCACAGCCAACACTGGTTCGAGTTAGATGGGTGATCGCATGTGCAACTGGAACTAGTGAGGCCAGAAGAGCTGAGGTCATAGCCAGCGTGAAACTGGAGGAGCTGCACCAACCAGTACCAGAAGTGGTGGGGCACCTCCATTGCGTGTCTGAGAAGTGATGCCCCCACCACCAGAAGCATGGCCGTGGCAAAAAAATGGGGCGAGTCAGAGGGGTGATCACAAGTGAAACCGGAACTAGCAAGGCCAAAGGAGCTGAGCTCATGGACAGCATGGAACCAGAGGTGGAACTGCACCAACCAGCACCGGAAGTGGCGTGGTAGTTCCCTTGCATGTCTCGGAAGTGAAGCCCCCACCACCAAAAACTGAGGCGATTGCCAGAGAAGTGATCGTGAAAACAACCGGAACTAGTGAGGCCTGAGGAGTTATGCCTGTGACCAGCGAGTACTGGAAGTGCATGCTGGACTGGCCAGCACCAGAAGTGTGTGAACTTCCGCCTTGTGTCTCGAGAGATGGAGGAGCAAAGATCCCCACCGAAAGTGGGCATAGGACCTATGCTTCACAAACCAGGAACAAGGGGTGCATCACAATCCCAACCCAGTGCCTTTCCGTGGCCCAAGGAAGAGAGTGATCAGACCGTGACTGACACAGGAAGCGTGGGGACTTCTGTGAGTGGCCAGGAGAGAAGGCTCGAACCAGAACACCCCCCACCCGAGAGGGTGGAAGTAGACTGGAAGAAGAGCGCAATTTCCCCTTCCATCACGTCTGACCGCCAACTGTCGGGAAACATGTTACTAGCATGTCCTCAGCCCCTTCCACTCTGAGAGCAGCAGGTGGGGCTTCACAGGAACACACTCGCGAACCCTTGTGGAGGCAGATTCAGTGCCATGGCCAAAGCCAGTCTGCACTGCCAGGGCTGGGAAGTGCGCTGCAGCTACAAAACCCAGGCACTGGTGCAGGACTGAGGGGATCCCTATGCAGCACCACGGGAGGCACCGAGGGGAACCCTCCCCACAATTACTGCAAACGTCATAGCCTGAAGGCGGCATAGCACTGCCATAGGTCACACTGCTGAAGGTGAAGTCCACGTAGGAGGCCAGGACACTGGAACCGGCCAAATGACGTCAGCGGAACCCGCCATGGACACTAACAGGGTGGCTATGCAGGGGACCAAGCAGAGGTGGTGGAACGGAAGCCAGCGAGGCAGGGCCCACAGGAATGGCAGAAGGACAGGGAGACCACATCACCCAGCACATCCACAGGCTGGGTCGCCGAACCATCAGAAGACCCAACCTCTGGAAGCAAGGCATGACCGAAGAGGAACATGCAGAAAGCAGTGATCCACAAATCTGTATAAAAAAGTCAAGAATTTTCGCATAGAAAACACCGGTTAAAATGGTCATGGAGAAAAAAAAGCATTCAATCCTGCACACACGCAGGTAAACGCGCACACCGTTAATAGGCAAAGCAGTGTAGTTACGTCAACAACCAGTAAGGCCACAACAAAAACCGAATAACGGTAATGCAAAGCTAAAGTGAACAATCACCGAAGCAAACCATCAAGAAAGTGGGTGGGTAACAAAACATCGTAACAAAACACATACACACGGAGACATTGATATGCATGGAGGCGACAGGCAAGAAAGGACGATGCACGCAACTCACTGCATAACACCATATGGCTTAACATAACAAGCAAAACAGGTGAAAAACATGCAAAAAGGAGGAAGCTCACATTCCTTGTCAGCTGTCAAAGCAGTGGCATGCAGCAGTAGAGGCATGCAGCAGTAGGGAAGGCTAAGGTCAAAGACCACGCCGTGGGAGCAGACATCAGCCATGGTGCTTGAGAAAGTCAGCTTGAATTGGCCAGTGAGTAGATCGCATGGGGTGATGCACAGGTGTGCGCATGTGTGCATGTGCGGAGGGGGCCTTAGCAGGTTTTGTGTACAAAATTTTTGTTTGGAAAGTGTGGTTAGGGATCTCCAACTTGAGAATTTAGCATTCTGGGTCATGGTATGGTATTGTGACAAGAAAAAGGGAGTTAAATGATCAGATTAAAAGAACCTCAGCAGCAACTTCAAATTAATCTCTGCAGGTTTTGTATTTTCTAAGCTACATCCCATGTATTTATAAGAAGCATAACAAAGACTACAGTAACTTTCTCTGAACAAATACTGATAAAATCTGCTAACTGCTGAATCATGCCATACAAATATTTGCTAACTGCTGAATCAGGGCATAAAAATATCTGCTAAAGGCTGAATCATGGCATACAAATATCTGCTAGCTGCTGAATCATGGCGTACAAATATTTGCTAACGGCTGAATCATGGCATACAAATATCTGCTAACGGCTGAATCATGGCATACAAATATTTGCTAACTGCTGAATCAGGGCATACAAATATCTGCTAAAGGCTGAATCATGGCACAAAAATATCTGCTAACTGCTGAATCATGGCATACAAATATCTGCTAACTGCTGAATCATGGCATACAAATATCTGCTAACTGCTGAATCATGGCACACAAACATCTGCTAACGGCTGAATCATGGCACACAAATATTTGCTAACTGCTGAATCATGGCATACAAACATCTGCTAACGGCTGAATCATGGCATACAAATATCTTCTAACGGCTGAATCATGGCATACAAATATCTGCTAAATACCCACTAACCCGTCATCAGAGCCACTACACAAGATGTCCTCTCGCAATGGTGACCAGCGAATATGAAAAGACTTGGCTGTGTGGCCTGCCACAAAATATCAGATTCTGTGACTGTTAGAATGTTTACTTTGCTGTTATCTCATAATCTCTCTTCAAACATATCTTGAGGAATTCTATTGTCAACCATTTCTACCCTCAGGTGCTGGCAATTCAACCATCTTTCACTTTCTCCTCATCTCCAATCAGATATTTACAGTAAAACCTGTCTTGTGGGGACCCCCTGGGTTCCACCAAAACGTGTCCCTACATGACAGGTGGCCCTTCATCAGGGGTGCCTCTAATTTGCAGCTCAGGACCATATATACATGTACTTAGCGTAAAAAAACGTTCACTGGAGATAAGGGATAGAAAGAGATAAATAAGGGAAAAATCGTAAAACCAATAACTAAGTAGAGATGTAAATACGTTTATTGTATTGTATTCGTTGTATTTAACTGAAACCGCATGTGCTTCCTAAAAACAAATTAACAAAAACTAAACAGACTGTTGAAATGGGTTAAAAAATCACAACATTTTAATGAAGGAAATGTATTTGCAGTGACTTCCTTTACAATCTATAAAGTGGATTCTTTAAAAAAAAAAATACTTCTAAGATCGTACATTACAGGGCACATGTTCTGTACCACATGTGCACTGTAGGTTTGGAAATGGTGTCATCAACATGTCACGCCTGCAGGCAAATGTGATTGCAGGAAAAAAACCCGCTAAATTAAATAAACTACTCATTCTCAGGGTTAATATTTTAAAAGGATCATTTAGATTTAAGATCACAACTTGCAAAGTAAATTGTATTCATGTGCAACGACAGAAATCTTACTTGTGTAGACCACTGACCATGAGTGACCTAGAATGCCGATGTTGAATGTGCTTCCAAGAAAAACCCTAGGTAAAACCTACGCTAAAAGCTCAATACACTTGCAATGACACTCTTTGGAACTGATGGTGAACTATTTAAAATTACTTTATCGCACATCATTTAATCTCTAAACACATGTAAACTGGAGCATAGAAAAACAATTGAAGATCGAGAGAGGCAGGTTGTGGAGGGTGGGGGTGGACATGGTAGAATCGTGCATGCAGCAAATGTCCAATAACTTGTAGATTCTTCGATCATGCAATCCAGAACCAGTTCCACGTGGATTTATTTATATCTTCGTAGATCATCTTTGTTTTCTTGACTTATTTCAGATTGAAACGGTCACCGTTCTTCCATTCTTGAAGTATACTCCTGCGATCAGATTTGATGCAAGAAATCTGGGTCATTCCTCATCCCAAATCTTTTGCAATATCGCGCAAAGACTTTCTATCTCATAAAAATTTCCACATTGATAAAGTGTTAGGATTTTTCATTTTCCCACAGCTGATTCTATGATCATTTACTGACTCACTGACCTAAAATACAAATTTCTTGTTCTAAATTTGTGTTTCTTTAGCACTACTTACCATGACCCAAAGTGCTAAATTTTCAATTAGTGATCCCTAACCCCACTTTCCAAAAAAAAAAAGATAACACCAGTGTAACCCTGGTAAGGCCCCTCCGTGCATGCGCACACTATGTGTCATCCATGTGTCACCCATGTGCACAACGCACTGACTAGGAGGAAGGGACCCAGGCAGAAGCCGGAAGCAATGCCAGGTCTTTCTGTGAGACTGGATACCAGCAACGATGTGCTGGGGCACAGCTTAGGTGGGATCCACAAGGAAGGCACGGGGGGCGCCGGGGGGGAAGGAAGTAAGAATTTCTGGTGGCGGATCAGTGACACGGGCAGGTGGTTTGGACCCAGCGGTACCCAGTCCACGCCTCCCTAAGAGATGCCGACACCATCAGCGACTCACGCAGCCAGGGGTCCTGTGAGCGAGGTGCCAGAAGGTGGATTGAAGAGTACCAGGAGTTACTTCCTCTGCAACTTCCAGCTGTCCCTCCACCACACACTGCAGTGCGTTCTCCTGCAGGAGAGCCGCCAGGTCCAGGATGGAGAAGAGAAGCATAGCCAGTTTCTCATCCACCGTCTCAGAGCTGGGGCCGTCTCAGACATAACCCCCTTCCACATCTTCCAGCATCTCCTCATGGGAGGAAACGGGAGAGTGGAGTGCAAAGTTCCCTCCACTGGGCAGAAGCACATAGGTGGACACCACCAGCGACAGGTGAGGCGGGTGATCGGTTCCCCTACCAGAACGCACTGTGTCAGAGAAATCAGGCTCATGGGAATGGGTGGAACCGGCAGGGGGTTGTTGGCGTGACCCACACCTAGAAGTCAGGGGAACTTTCAGTGGGTGGCCATAGGGCGGAGGCACATCTTCCAGGAACCCGTCAGAGCTGGCAGGGATGCGTGACTCTTCTCGCTTCTCCATGATGCATAGAAAGATGCGCTCCAACACCTCCGCCATCACAGCCGACAGTCCCCCCATTGAGTGACATCCAGTCCGAGAGCAGCAGAAGTGGGATCGCCAGGCTGCAGAAGCACTTGAGCTGAGACGGACGGTGACTCAGACTGCACAGCAACACGTGGCTGGACCGGTGAGCCGGTGAGCACCTGCCGCGGGGAGAAGCATGCGAGTACAAGTCTTCCCCCATAGGCGCGAGACCCAAGGCACGGCCAACTGGATCGGGAAGAACCAGTGGCTATCCCTCCCCTGCGGGTCCCACCAGAGTAGCCACCGTGCTACTCTCCCCACCATGACGGGTGGGTAATCGAGCTGGAGACGCAGGAGGCCAGACGACGGACACGGAGTGCTGGACTCCATCTGAGCCGACCAAAGGAACTGGCAGGGAACGGGTAGATGCAGACGAGCACCTGGAGGTCAGTGAGATGGAAGCCAGGGACGCTGGGCCGAGGCCAGCAGCGAGACAATAGTGGCAGAAGTCACGCTGTGTGTCCGAGAAAGTGGCCAAAGAAGAAAGCGCACTACGCTAAGTCACTATCTTTGTTTTTTGGAAGGTGCGGTTAGGGATCACTAACTGAGAATTAAGCACTTTGGGTCATGGTACAGTATTGTGGCAAGAAACTGTAGATGTATAAGGGTACTATCAACAGGAAGCTTGTGGGTACAAATTCTCAGATGAAGTCATGTGTATGCAAATGTGAAAAAATTGGGGGAGAGGATGGAGACCCGAAAAGCATGTAAAGTTATCCTCTCGGAACAGGTAAAGTTCAAGGTTTGTCCCTAAAGTCACTGTCCCTGTCCGTATTTAGCAGAAGACCACTGGTCTAGGGTGACTTAGTGTCGGAACTAATCTGTACCGATAAAAACTGCCCCGATGCAGCAAGTGGCTGCTCATCGGGGGAGAGGGAGGGGGGCACGAGGCAGGTTTTACTGTATCTTCTTGTTCATTGTGCCAAGTCAACTTCAACCTTTCATGATTCCAGAAATACAGGGAGCAAAGGAGACATCAAGAAACATCTTTTATCTCAGTACTTTCTTTGCATCATATGTACATGACAACAAAAACTGCATAAATAAACTTAAAAGGTGGATCTAGGAAAGTAACACTGTTCTCACCTGCCAAGGTTCTGAGTGCTTGACCATTGCTTGTCCCCATACAGAATACCCTGACAAGACTATCTTCACACCCAGTAGCAAATATCTCTCTGGACAGACATTGGTAACACTTAACCTATATTTATCAAATATTATGAGCTAGTACATGACGAGATCATCCCACTTTAAATATATGCACAAATAAAATTGTGGAAAACAATGGTTTAATTCAGGTTGTTGGATTGTTGGGTCTAAAAATATAATTGTGTTTACAAATAGGAGGTCTTCAAAGTATTAACAGAAAATATATAGCCACCACTGTCTTAAACAATACATGCTCCTTGTGATACATCTGCTTCTTCAGCAACAAAAACAGGACCTATCATCCTACACACCTATCAGCGTACACACCTATCAGCGTACACACCTATAAGCTTACTACATTAGAATTGGGGACTATATATCACCTGTCTCTCCTACCTCCCCACAGTGACTTGAGAATAAACTGAAGAAATAAGGTATATGGTGTGGGGTTGAGGGCAAGTATGCCGAGTTCAGCTGAGCAGTCAAGGCTTACTGCATTGCTGGTCTCTCTGGCTAGTGAAGGTGACAAGTTTATTTGTGAAATGCATTCATAACTTATGTAATAATGCAGTGCAAAGTTTGGTTCCCATCAAGATGCCAGCGGGGCTACTCTACACCATGGGGGTGGTGAATCAGGGTGGATGACAGAGTAGGGTTCAAGGCAAACTGACTTGCTGTGTGGACTCCAGTCCCCTCCGTACACTGGACCTGGATGCCTGTATTTGTGGACTAGTGTTCCATCAGCTTGGTGAATCATGCTGGAAAAAAACATACACCAGGAACACAGTTGTAACTTTTGATTCCAGCCATGAAGTAACGACTTCTCAATGTCTGGCACAAAGCCTGGACTTTTGCAGTCAGATTTCAAACAAGACATTATCACTAAATGTAAACAAAGTTTTAGTTTTCAAAACCATAGCCTGTATGTTAAAGTCAGTGTTAGATTTTATCCTAGAATAGCAGCAGAACCCAGAACAGTTATAGCAAATTTATAGCAAAGTTATAGTAAATTGTTTTCATCACTGCTCTAGGATAAAGGATTTATTAGTCCAGACACTGCAAGCCTAATTTGGCAAACCACTTAAGCTTGATGAGAGCGGTAGTTTTGACTCCTACATGGAGGCCAAGGTGCAGACAGCTGTAAATTCTGAAAGAAGCTCGCTCCACTTTTGGTGTAATTTTTCATGTCATTGTCTAACAAAGGATAAGCAGCAGGAGTAATGCCTAATTCAGCAAACAGGGTACAGCTAAAATAGGAACCACAGAACTAAATGATGGGAAATGGCAGGATGAGTTCTAATGCTGTATCAAAAAGACATACCAGTAGCCGTCACCCCCACAGGACATGATTAGCTTTGAGTCTCTCTGATTCCAAGCTATTGTGAACACGCTGACGTCACCATGCTAAAAAAAAAATTAATTTAACTATGTACAATAATCTATACATGGCTACGAGTGATTAATTTGGCATGAGGCATGTGTATACAGCGGGTATATTTAAATAACCATAAGAAAGTTTTCTCAGACTAAATATACTCACATCGCGAATACGTTTGATCACTTTGCCTTTGTTCATGTCCCAGATGAAGATCCCATCCTTCGCCGTGCTGCAGGCAATGCAGTTCAAGTCTCCTGGCGCCCAGGATATGTGGTAGATGACACCTTCATTGCCAGCTGAGGTTGCAACCTTCCAGTTGTAAACACACACACACACACATGCACACAGACTGATAAAAGTAATGTGTGAAAAACTGAAGACAGAGACAGAGGGTGGGGTTGCGACAGAGGTCTAAGTTGTACCTCTTATCAATGAACTGAGAAAAAAAAGAACAAAATTGTTCCAATGCAGAGCATAAGTAGTGTGTGTACTGTCACAGGGTCAACTACAAGCCTGTCGCCCTTTATCACTGGTGCTGAAAGTTTAAAGCTCTGTCTATATCTGATTACTGTGCATCTGACATTGTACGTGACATACAGCCATATACATGTAGATATTTTGTCCTTAATATGTCCAAAAGTAGTGGAAACTGCAAAGATAGCATTTTCTTACAGCTTTCATAGTGATGATGTCCCATACTTTAATTGTACCATCAAAACTTGCTGTAGCTAAGTAATTAGGGTTGTCTGGCTTGAACTTGCAGTCAAAGATTGTTTCCAGGTGTCCCTGGAAAAATCACATCTGGATGGTTACAGCATAAAAAGCATCTGCATGAAAACCATATATTCTGTATCAAAGGGATTTAATGTGTAACATTCCATGGATTGTACTTGTAGAAAGTACTCATGTATCACCTGGTATTTTAAGGTTGCCTATATGTTTTTTCACCCTAAGCTTTATAACTTAATTTTAAATGACATCCACATTTAGCTGATAATATTTGCGGAGAAATATGTATAGAGAGACATGAATGCCCATTCAGATTTTAAACAAAAATCACTTATTGTGACTGTAAACAGAGGAAAGGCACACCTGATCTCGTAAAAATTTCCACCTGCGATGACCAAGGTCATAGAGGCCCACGCCACCATCTGTGAAGGTGCAGACCAGGTGAACACGAGGAACAGCGAAGTGTGTGTGGGGGGTCAGGGATGGTCTTTGTGCCTCACTGGTGGATGATACATACGACTGTTTATTTACTGATGTTGACTGGCTGCTGGTGGTAGAATGACTGCTGACCACATGCAGATCATGAAAGCCTGATTTTTTAATGCGGATGTTTTCAACTGGGGTTGCCTTGGACACGCTCCAGATTCGCAGAACGCCACTCTGCACGTCTGCAAAAGGGCAGAAGTAAGACTGTCTTTCACAATAACTTCCCCAACAAATGTACTAGAATAATCAAGGAACTGACTTCCAGTGCTGAAAGATTTGTTTCATGGGCTGTCAAATTTTTCTCCATAGCAATGCATACTAAAATTTAAGACCTGGTTCTGTGCAGCTCTTGCATCAATCAACCACTAATTCCATGGAAAACTCAGAAATCTGAGGGCCTCCAGGCATGTCAGCTTTGCTTGTTGCCCGCCATACTACAAAGATTACTCTGACAGAAAATACCGGTTGGACACAGAAGACATAACTTGACACCACTCCATTGGAACCAGTCCTTTCTGACACCTGCATGTCAGCAATGAACGTACATCAGGGGAAACCTAGGAGACGGGTGTACAACCTACAGACCTGTTCTCGGGATATCACATGCTTGTAAAAACTGTTGTCTTGGTGCCCTGATGTTGCTGGAGAACTGCATGATATGAGCATTTTGGATGGGGTGGGGGGTGGGAGGGGGAAGAACTCCTCCTCAGACTTCTTGTGACCACCACTGACTGAGAGACAGCTAGACAGCTAGAAGCAGTCTCTCTGCCAAAGGATGACCTTGACAGTCTTCATGCACACACCAACGTACTCTACGTCATTCACTTCAGTCCTTTTGCCATCAGCTGGCAGTTTACTTCCTTAGACGAGACAACTGAGCTTCCGGATGCTCACCTCCCCTCTACACCACTACCACTCGTATCAAGAAAAAGAATGAACACGCACTAGACAAATACGTGTATTTTCATCCCTTGCCTCCAGTGACAAACATCCCTGGAGCATTATGGACCCAGCACAGAGTCTGAACCTGAGCAGCAGAGCTGGGCAACTGAAACGACATGATGACTGTTCTGGCCGTGACGTCAATAAGTCGTATCCCATGATGCTTGTTGGCCACCAGCAAATAGTCTGTGGACAGTGGATCCCAGGCCAAGGCTGTCACTGGATCCACTTCACTGTCATCCTCCTGCTCAGGTGCCAGAATATGTCGATGTATCTTGGATCCTGACAGACATCATTACAAAAAGATGCAAGGTATTTACAAACACCTGGAATAACTGAAACTTTGTACAGTTTGCTCCACTCCATTTTCTAAAACCCTGTAACAATATGATGGAAATGGTTTCAACGTAACTATAGCCTGTCCACCTGTACAAACCGTGCAGTCTCATAGAGTGACATGCATCCACTTGATCCAGATATGACATGCTGAAATATACTATAGAACTGATGGAAAAAGCAGCGTCATGAAAAACTACTTGTAGTTGCAGCTTATCATACAAAAACACTTTGCACTCAGCTTTGGTCAATTCTGGAATTCATGTCTCAAACCTGCACAGACTACATCAGCAACATCTAGCATTAATTTATTTCCATGATAACTGGTTGATGCTTTCATTTTAACTCTTTAGACATCATACCATAAAAATTCTTATTTTATTTCCCAGGTAACTGTTTGGTTAATGCCTAAATTTTAACTGTTAAGATATCATACCATAATATAAAAGAAAAACAAGTGACTGCCGCCTGGAGGAAAGTCCAAATTAAATTTAAAACAAGGGAACTGGACAAAGCTAAAAAAAAAAAAGACAAAGAAGAAGACAATCTACATATTTTGGGGCACTACCCCTTCATCAGGACGACACAAAAACGACGAAAAAACGTCATTAATGCAGCCCATGCAGCCTACGCGCCACATCTACTTCAGCTAAGTCTTTTTATTTTCGTTTTTCATCGTTTTCGTGTTGTCCTGATGAAGGGGTAGTGCCCCGAAACATGTAGATTGTCTTCGTCTTTGTCTTTTAGCTTGGTTCAGTTCCCTTGTTTTAAATTTATCATCCCATAATCTTATTATATTTCCCAGGTAACTGGTTGATGCCAAAATTTTAACTGTTTGGATATCATACCATAAAAATTCTTATTTCGTTTCCCAGGTAACTGGTTGATACTTAACTTATTCCCGAATTCCTGATGCTCTGACTATAGTTCATCAGAGGATATTTGCTACAGTCACCAGCGCGATGAGGGTTTTTTAGTGACTTTTAAAAGGGCTCAACAAATGCCGGCTTGACAGAAAGGGTTTTCTGGTGTTTTCAGATATGTAAACAATTTTTTTCGAAGTTACCTCACTTAGACCACAAAAGAGAGGATATTAGAGGGGAAACAAAGGATTTTCCCTGACGACACCACTTGCCATAACAATGGTTCAATGGCCAGCCACCATTTTGTTGTGGTCAGTTCAGATCCTTTTTTCAATGCAGCTTTTTGCAAAGAATTCACACCAAACAGATTTCAGGTAGGAATAATTTTATTCATCTTTAATTTTACGTTCCAACTGCATTTAAATTATTTTTTAGCTCTGTTAGGTTTTTTCCCTATATTATTTTAAACATACATGGAGACTACAGGGGAAGCCATGGTAATACGATGGAGACTACAGGTGAAGCTACGGTAATACGATGGAGACTACAGGTGAAGCTATGGTAATACGATGGAGACTACAGGTGAAGCTATGGTAATACGATGGAGACTACAGGTGAAGCCATGGTAATACGATGGAGACTACAGGTGAAGCTATGGCCTCTTTTATGGCATCAGGAATGAGTCACATTTGAACTCTTTAAACACCGTACCATAAAAACTATTATTTCCATCAACTATGTTTAGCTGTCTCGGGGGGAAAAAGTGATCACTTTAAATACTGTAGCTAATTCTCTCTCCAATGATTTCTCTTTAGTTAAATGAATCTAATAAATGGAAAAAGCCATGGCCCTAAGTCACATATGATAGCTGCTGAACATGTGACTGTGCAACACTATAGAGAAAAGGAACTACTGCTCTGATAAAAAGCGGATATATTTTTAGCTCTCCATAGTACACTAAATCCTAGAACAAGTGGATGTAAAGAACAAGTGTTGCATGACAGCTTTAAGTATTTCCCATTGTAATGTGATTATTGATTAAATTATGCCACCAGTTTATTCTGATCATTATTTTTCACAATTCAAGTCAAATATTCATGATGCTTCAGTTATATTTTTAGGGAGCTACAGACCCATCACTGACAAGAGGCACAGAGTGTGTTAAATAGAGCTACAGACCCGTCACTGACAAGAGGCACAGAGTGTTAAATAGAGCTACAGACCCGTCACTGACAAGAGGCACAGAGTGTGTTAAATAGAGCTACAGACCCGTCACTGACAAGAGGCACAGAGTGTTAAATAGAGCTACAGACTCGTCACTGACAAGAGGCACAGAGTGTTAAATAGAGCTACAGACCCGTCACTGACAAGAGGCACAGAGTGTGTTAAATAGAGCTACAGACCCGTCACTGACAAGAGGCACAGAGTGTTAAATAGAGCTACAGACCCGTCACTGACAAGAGGCACAGAGTGTTAAATAGAGCTACAGACCCGTCACTGACAAGAGGCACAGTGAATGTTAAACAGAGCTACATACCTATGGCCAACACAGTAATGGTTCCATCAAGATGACCAAAGACCACTGATCCCTGCTTCATGGGGTGCCACCGGAACAGAGTGACTTCAGAGGAGAAATTCTGGGAGTCTTTAACAACGTCTGGACATCTAGTTTCTGTGTAATGCCAAAGCAGTAAGGGTCCCTTTCTACTCATAAACCCCAGGTTTGTGTCATCATGGAAACTCCATCCGATGCATACAGGCGGTTCCTTTAACATGCCATGTGATAATGATGCCACAACACACTGCTGAGAAATCCTCCACACAAAAATCTTCAAGTCAGCTCCAGAACTTGCCAGGATGTCAGGATTGTTTGGGTGCCAACAAATTGCAGTTATCATCTTCTTGTGTTCTGACATTATAGAATGAAGTCGGAATTCCTTGAACCAGGCATCAAACTGGAAAAAAAGTCAAACAAAATATTCATTTCCTTCATTTTGTTATTTTCATTTTCCACATCATGAATTAGCCAGCCTCAACATTCATCTAATAAAGTAAAACCTCCCTATGAAGACTTTTGAATATGCACCAGAATCAGGTTTTGAGAACGGTCTTAACAGAAAGGCCATTTAGTGTGTCACGTATCAGTTGTCCCTGTTTGTACATGCACAAATGGTTGTGACATAGTGTAACTCAGGAAGGGTCAGCAAAAACATTTTTGGTCTAATCTAAGAAGGGCTGTACTAGGGAAGGTCTTAATAGGAAGGTTTTACTGTAATAGGAAAGGTCTTGATAGGGAGGTTTATAGTGTAATAGAGAGGGTCTTAATAGGGAGGTTTTATTGTAATATCGAAGGTCTGTTCTTCGAACAATTTCTGAGAGGGCTAAAGGCCCAACATAAGGTGGGACCCACCAGTTGCTTTCGGGACCAGAAGCAGACAGCAGTAAAACCAGGCTGGAAGGGGTGGGGAACCCGTTCCACTGTGGCCAACTGCACGAGGGAGGCCACGTCCAAGTCCAAAGCCACCCGTTCGCTTCTGGCATGAAGGCAGACGGAACAGGAAGGGCAACGTGCCAGAGGGATGGGAGCAGGCTCCCACAGCAGACTGAACCTTTCCCACAGGCGGAGCATGATTGGGTAGCTGCTGATGACCATGGGCACCTTGACCCCAGGAGGGGCAAGTGCCAAGGCCACCCCTGGAAGAAGACTTGGTGTCAGGCTTAGGCTCAAATGCAGCTGACAGTGGCCCATCGGAAGAGTGCAAGACTCCTGGGAGGGGAGCAAGGCCTCGAGCCGATGCCTCCCTGTAAGGGAAAGGACCAAACAAGGAGGGCGGTGTGGCCGGCCCCACATGCAAGGTGATGGACAGAAGCCAATGGACAGCTGTCATGGCATGCAGGGAAAATTACAGCGTAGCCATCACTCATGCTACCTGTGATGGTGCGGGTTCGTTCCGCAACCTTCCATCTCCCTCTCTCTCTCCTTAACAGAGGCAGGTCTTTTGTCGAAGCTCTCTCTACATACTTAATTGAGTGCCGCTGCTGCTGCTGCCCTACACCGTCCGTCGGCCCACAGCTTACTGCCCTTTGTCCGGTCCGTACCCCGCTTTCATCTGGTGGGGTGCGGACCCCGATGGGGACATTGCCAGCTACAGCAGCAGCTAGCGGGTGAAAGTGCGGTGCGTAGCGCACAAAGTATGGATAAAAAAGCAAAGAATATATACAAGAACATGAAAATATGTGATGAATAGAGTGCGCTCTGCTCTTCCTGTTAGTGTTAAGGAAAGTTGAGTAGAGCGAGGAGGAAATAGAGATAATTACATTAAAGGGGAGTTTAACTAGCTATGTTGCATAAAGACAAGAAATATGCCTACAAACTAACCTAATCTATTAAGACGTTAGATGAGCTTGCTATCTAAAGAAAGAGTATATCGAGTGGAATCAGAGGATGTTAGTTGTTAGTATCTGTAACTATTCTAGAAGGAGATAGAAGCATTTAAAGAGAGTGAGCCTACCACAGCACATTATAGGATGACAGCGCGTCACAGTCATGTGTCGCTGGCGGTACCCAGCCTGTAACCTGATACCGCCCGCTGTGAGTGGGTGGTGGCAAAAGAGTCTCCATGATGGCTGCGTCCATCACATATCAGTGTGTGAATGACACTTATTTGCTATGCTGTCAACATGCTCAGCAGAGCACAAAAACAGATTTGCAAGGCAGCGAAGTCTGCATCTGGGCAGAAAACACCACCTTGGTGGAAATGGACTGCTGACAAGTCAACAGCAGAAACCATGACACCGGACATATCCAACACAGCCCATACAGTCGTCGCCAATGGTCAACCTGTGAGCATCAGAAAGGCATGGAGGAATGGAGGACTGGTGCCTGCTGGAAGCAAGACTGTGGAATGGTCTCCCGCAGGAGAGCTGCCAATTCCCATCAGGAATTAAGAAGCATAGCTTGCTTCTCATCTGCTGTCTCATTGCTGTAGGTATATGAGACCACCCCCCCCCATCCAACTCTGCTGGCGTTGCCTCAGGAGGAAACAGGAGAGTGGACAACGAAGCCCCCTGTGCCGGGTGCAAGTGCACCGTGTGTGATCTCGGCACCCCCAGCAACAGAAGAGGTGGGCGATAGTTACCCCGACCAGAAAACGGAAACGGGGAGGGGTGGCTGCACCATGCAGTGAGGTGACTGCTAGTGGTAGCCTACCCCCCACTCGACCGGAACGACCCCTGGGGTGAAACCAGATGGGTGAAAAGCGATGCCCTTGGTGTTCTCCCTCTAAGAGGAAAGGGTAATCGATCCCTCGACTGGAAAGCACAGTGTCAGAGGAGCTAGGCTCATGAACATGCACAAAACCGGAAGGGTGGCATCAGAGTGACGCACACCTGGAAGATGGAACCTCCAGTGGGTGGCCAGAAGGTGGAGGCACGTTCACCTGCCACCCGCCAGATCTGAAAGGAACACAGATGGCTTCCCACTACACAAAGAAGTATAGAATAAACGTGAACCCACGGTTCCTCCATCACAACCGACAGTCCCTCCTGGGAGCGGCTAGCAGCCGCCTCCTCCCCCTGCAGCTGCTTCAAGAGGAGTGGGACTGACGGACAGTGGAAGCACCCGGTGGGTGCCAGCACATCAGACACTGACATCCCATGAGCAAGCCCACCCCCACTGGCATGAGACCATAGGGACGCCGCAAGGAACAGGAAATAACAGTGGTCGTCCCTCCCTAGGGGGTTCCCGCTAGAGTAGCCACTGCGCTACTCTAGCCCCCACAGCGGGTAGAAATGGTCTGAGTGAAAACGATGCCCTCGCCACAGGAAGTGCGCAGCACAGTCCACCAGTGGTTTATCCTGACCCTTCTACCCCTTCTAACTATTCACTAATCCAGCGGGTGGCCTCTCGGATGCTGACCGGTTGACTGACTGTTCCCTTTGTAAATACAGCGGGTGTCAGCCAACTGGCATTCCCTTATTTCCACTGACCACCATCTAGCATGCTGCCCGTATCTCCCCCCTCCTCCCCCAGCACCCCCTCCACAATCTCCCTGTTCACTACCAGTCCCCTGCTAATTAGTGACTGGTATCTTAGGACTGGTTACACATGCTTCTATATTTACAAAATATTGATAGCATTTCTACTACTAATTACAACTCACTTTGTACATATATATATATACATGGGTAAATTAGCACAGTACACAAATCACGTGAAATATGTAGGTGGCAAAGGAAGCCCAGTACACAACTCACTTTGTGTGTATATATATATATATGGGTAAATCAGCACAGTACACAACTCACTTTGTATATATATATGGCCAACGTAGCACAGTACGCAAAGTGATCACCACTTGCTCCACACACTCCACGATGCCAAGGCTGACAACCTGCTGGTAGAAGAGCCACTTGTCGGACCATTTTTAGGCTTTGATCTTTCTTTGTCAGTCTTTAACTGAACTCTGCACAGAGAATTTGGTCGTATATATACAATACCTTCTTCTCTCACAAGCTAGCTAATGCAAACTGTTGCTATAGTGCAAAATTCGACATAACTAAACTTGTGGACAAAAGATTTTTCGAAAAAAGCTGCTATGCCAGCTCCCCTTTACCGACCCTCCCCAACTATGTATTACAATATCAAGACTGTGAGCATGTATGCATACTTTACATATATTATGATATATACGATCGATACCCATGTGTAATATACTATAGTAATTAAGTTTATCGATGTAATAATGTCTATTTTTCTGTTTTACTTGTGCATGTTCATGACAGTAAAATGAGTGTTAGCATGTTGGGTTGCCAATAACATATTCATTGAAGATTAAAATTTCACACTGAAACCTAAAATAATTCCTAGTAACCACCTGTTTTATCTCACCGGTATCCCCCTCTCCCCTCTGTCTCACGCTGACGTACTTAGATTTCAATCAGTTTCCTCGCTGCATTGTCATAAAAGAAGATCGCCGTTTTGATTTATTTTCAACTGAAAGTGCGTACTAGCTTACTGTGTATTTTCTGAAACTTAATATGCAAGTTTGTTTCCCCGGCATGATCTATCGTCGTTGTAACAGTGTTTGTTTCAGATATCTCTGGTTTGTTTACACCAGTTCAACTACCACGTGATCATAACATTCTCGTAGTGCAGGTAAATATTGTTTTCATTGACTTCAAAACTTATTGTTAAATCATTTGTTGTGCCTATATAATCTGACAGAAACCAAAACAGAGCGATATAACCTTTTCCTGACGAAAAAAATTAAAAGTAAGCACAGAGCGCGAGGTAATGAAGTAAGGGATGTCACTCCTCTTTACCTGGACGACATCATTACTATTGAATTGCAAACCATCGGCTTATAAAACTTGCAATTAAACGTAAGGATGACCTGAGAATGAATCTTCGTAGATGAACATCGGGTCCCATCGCAATTTAATAGATAAATCTCATCTGATTCGAAGCCAGTTTGTCAGTGTACATAGGCAAGTAGATGGTACTATATCTCTTATTAAAAATATTTGAGAATGATCAAAACATACTCATCATACTGATCCTGATGCACAAGACCTGTGCCCAGAGATTTATTTGTAGTGTAGTCATGAATATGAAGTGTGAATGTGAGGCATGAAGATCTGAAAGAGAGTATCAGAGAATACTTGAAACATTATCATCATGAATGTAATTTTTCTGAAAACTTGAAATATTTTATCTGTACAAGAAAGTTCTATAATGATTTGTTCATTATAATATGCTTACAAGAAAGTTCTTTAATGATGCATCATTACTGCTTCTGTGGGGATATAACTAATGTTGTTTATTTTGTTTTCTAGCAAGCACAAGCTTGGCTTTACAAGGCAGCAGACATGCTGCGAGTGACTTCGGTGTGTGCTGATTTAAATCTGCTGGTAAAGTCATGGGCAAGAGCTGAACACAGACTTCTGTTGCAGTCATCATATATGTGCCCAGGTAAGCAAAACTGATGTACAGAGAGAGTACTTACAATTATGTGCCCAGGTAAGCAAGATTGATGTTCAGAGACTATAACATCCATGTTTCACTGTGAGCCAGTAAGAGTTTTTGATTTACTAAACCCAACAGCAAGTTGTTTACAATTACTGTCAGTTCCTAAATGTCATCAGTAACTTAATGAAAAATTGTTAAATATAGAGAAGGTCGTACACTGGACATTAAGAAAAGAAAACTTAAAATTTATCACGAGCTGCATTCTATACAAATTTAAAATGAGCACCAGGAACAGGTGGGTGCTTCCCTACATACTGGTAGTCAACATTAAATGGAAACAATAAAATATGTTTCCCGAAATCTCCATCTCCAGGTATGCATGGGAAATAACGGTTGTATGTTCCCACAGCATTTCCCTGTTGTTATCTTCCCTTTCATGATGTTTTTGAATGGATTACTTGAGAATTATCCGGCTTTTTCAATCCAAAAATGTTGAGAGCACAGTGTATAAAGCAGATAAATTGGATATATTCTGAGTGGTCAGGACTACACATCTCAATTTTCAGGTGCAAACAGACAATGAAACTGATGTCAATGGTTGCTAGTTGTTAATCTCAGCAATTCTCGATCAATTTTCAAGTTCTTTGTGACTCATGAAAATGGATATCATTGTGAGCACAAGGGCATCACCTTGATCATTTGGATAAAGCTTATCCACAATAGCATGCAGCTGTGTGTCCAGTGGAAATATATTTTTTTTTGCAGATGCTTAGCCTCCGATAAAAAAATCACTATAAAGGGAGGGTCAGTTGTTTAAAAATAATTATATGAACACGTTTTCTGATTCTACTGATTTTTTTTTTGGATAGCACTGTCAACTGTCATTCTATGTCCTGTTGCTAATTTGTAACTTTTTACATACATTCGGAAATGTTACATCTTACCACAGCAAATAACGTAGTAGTGAAAGGAGTTTGTTTTCTACTGTAACCACTATTTCCCATTCCACGTTATATTTAATAGTGATTTTTAAACAATCCAGTATTACTATTAAAATGTCTGCCTTTAAAAGGACTTTACTATGATCTTCTGAGACAGTGTCGGTTCCTTTATTAATTATGACACCTTTTTGAAGGGGTGCCTGTCAGAGTTTTTCCCTCGGCAGTCCAGTTTCCACCCTTACCTATCTTCCCATCCTTTCTCACTCTTCCCCGTCCTCCCCTTTTCATGAAATACCGTGTTGCTGGAATGAAGCTAGAGACCCAAACAACCAACAACAGTCTTGATAACGTCTACACTTGTCCTTTATCTGCAGGGTGTAAGCGGCAGCTGTCGGCACTGAGACTCCAAAAATCACATCACATTCACAGGAACCTCTTTCTAGCACTGCTGGCAGTGCCTAGCCCCACGTTCATTTTATCTTCATCTTTCGGCTGTAAAAGCACCGCAGCGACGCAGACTCAAAGACCATGTCACAGAAGCCCCTCCCTTTCGCTGTTGGCTGTGCCTGCTCAGACATGCACTTTTGTCACATCTTGTCACCAGCACTTCTGGAGAGATTTGGTGCAGAGCGCGGTGAGGGACCCAACTTTAGAATCCCCTGCATCTGATGCACCCTTGGGCAAGCCACACCCAGCTGAGTTGTCACAGTCACCAGTGAAGGACAAGGGTTCTGATGCTGGCAGTTGTGCTGGAGCAGAAAACAGCGAAAGTTCTGGGCCAGATGGAGACGTCAAGTCCAAGAAAGTCTTGAAAGGTGAAAGGTGAAAGGGGTCACTTATTGACAAAAGTCTTGAAAGGTGAAAGGTGCAGCTTATTGACAGGTGATTGCGTTCTGCAGGTTTTTTTTTTTATATAAATTTGTTAATACTAGAGCTTACGAAAGATTTTCCTTTGCTGACATCATAGATGTGCCTAGAAAGAAAAGAAGGCTTTTGTTTAATCATTGTGAATTTTTTTGAATTTGTAAAAACATCTCTTGGGTCACAGATGTCGTGTTAAGTAATGTAAAAAAAAAGTGTGACAACTAATAGGAGAATCCTTTTAATTAATGACTTCTTTCCCCCAGTTGAATTTTAGTTGTAGTATAGTATGGTATTTATTCAGGGTTGAACGGAATCCTTCTGAAACTAAACTGTGAATTTCTAGACATCAACACAACGTTACAGCACTATGGCTATAATGACGCTCAACTCTTTCTCTGCACTGCACTACTTAACAGCACTCCTGATCACTGACTCACTTTTGATTACTGAATCACGCTGTACCCCCAATCTCCCCTATATACATGGATACAAAAGCTGCACGAACATTGTAGCATTAGAAATATCTTGAACATTTAGAATTTTCCATGCACAGAAACACTGAATCATGTGGGGGCACATTACCCTGGACCAGTCGAGAAGAGTCTAGAACAGTTGCCTTGTCAAGGCTGCTATTTTGAGAACACAATCACATCACCCTTTTCCATCATGGGTGAAGATTCTAGGCGTGATGCAAACAGTGGCGCCAGCATGCGGGCTGCTTACATAAACATTTAATTCATAAATTTTGGGTGAAGAATACTGTGTTTAGGTTGTTTACATCTTAATGCATCTTATTGCAGAGAGTAGGATAGGCATGAAAGTAAACAAACTGATAGGTGTATGTTCTTTCATCTGAACTGCGACCCCAGCTAATAGATGTATGTTCTGCCATCTGAACTGCGAACCCAGCTAATAGATGTATGTTCTGCCATCTGAACTGCGAACCCAGGTAATAGGTATATGTTCTTCCATCTGAACATTGACCCCCCCAGCTAATAGGTGTATGTTCTTCCATCTGAATGTGATCACAGCTAATAGGTGTATGTTCTTCCATCTGAACATTGACCCCCCCCCCAGGTAATAGGTGTATGTTCTTCCATCTTCCAGTGATTCACAGCTAATAAGTGTATGTTCTTTCATCTGAACAGCGATCCCCTAGCTAATAGGTGTGTTCTTCCATCTTCCAGTGACCCCAGGTAATGGGGGTATGTTCTTCCATCTGAACGGTGACCCCAGCTAATAGGTGTATGTTCTTCCATCTTATACAGTGACCCCACGGCCTCGCAGGGCAACACCTTTGGACTATGCGTACACTGGAAACATTTACATCCTGCCAGTACGGGCCATGAATGAATACCTGCTAAAACCCAGGTGAGGTGTTCCACAGGCTGTCACTTGTAGAGCCTGATCATGGAGTGCTTCCCAGTTAACGTCTCAGATCTTGTGTGCCAGATTACATCATGGGGCTGGTGTGCAGATGGAAATAGAAGAGTGAAGATTTTATGGGTAGGATGGGATAGAGGCAGAAACAATTGTTTTGTTAACAAATGTCAAGAGAAAACGCTATTTTCTGCTGTTGGTTCCTGTGCAGTGATCTGGAAGGATTGCCCAAGTACAGCAGAAGAAGCCCGTATGATTCTGGACCTAAGATTACAGTGTACCTGAGGACTGACGTGGAAGCTGTGTATGTCGAGTTTCTCTGTGCTTTACATTTTCTGGAGCGTTTTCTTCATTTTGTTTGAATGAGAATATATTCTGTATAGTTGTATAGCTAGTACCATGCACATGCATGTACACACACACACACACACATATGGGAGACATGCACACAATGTCCTTCTCAGAGATATGTTCTTAATGCTAAACATTGTCATGTATTGTATTTATGTAATGCACAAGTGGTTTTTTTTCCAGAGCAAAGAAAGTTTGGGGAAGTCTGGAGAACATAGCAAAAGAGAAACTAAAAATTGGACGAATGGAACACGCTGCCAAAAAATGTAAAATGTTCTGATTGTAGCTAATCTTGTATGTATTGTTCCATACTCTTTCATAGAAACCTCCTAAAAGATATGGACATACTACTTGTACCATATTGTGAAGCCCCTCTTTAGATCTTCATCATCATATCCAATGGACTCCACCTCTTACGAACTTGGTTATAAAGAAATTTCTGTTGCAGCAAATTCAATGTTTTCCCCCTGCATCATCCTTTCTCATAGTCTATTGAAGAACATTGGATAGAACAAACTAAGACAGCTTATGTACATAACACATCTATCTTTTTATGAACAGAGTTGTCCTAAGGGCATAGGTCAACAAAATCTTTCCTTCATATAACAAACTGCCAGCAGGCAATGCCGCAGAAGCTTGGATGCATCTAATGACATTTACACTTAGCAATAGCACGCATGACACATCTTATGACATTTACACTTAGCATTTTAAGTATGCCACAGAATTCACAGAATCGTCACAGAGTATTGGTACAGGTATCAGTACAGAGTATCGGTACAGAGTATCGGCACAGAGTATTGCATGCAGGTGTTGCAAAAAGTTCCAGAACCCCTCATCTGCACCGATCTCCCCTTAGCACATTGTGCCTGATTCTAACAAAAACAAAAAGTAGGTTTTTCATGTAAACTTAGTTTTAGTACCTTAGAAACAGGCACTATACCAAATGTCCCTCCCACCTTCTGGTGGTGGCTGGAGAACAGTTGACTTGGTTACAGTGGGTTCGCGTGGGTAGGTTGGTGAAGACAGTGGGTTCGCGTGGGTAGGTTGGTGAAGACAGTGGGTTCGCGTGAATAGGTTGGTGAAGACAGTTCAGAGGAGGTATGGGGGCAGGTGGGGAGGAGCCAGTGTGTTCAGCTTGTCTGTCAGGCTAGACTGCATTTGCTGATCTTTAAGGATGCAGAAGGAGTTTAGCACAAAGTGCCCAGTTCTAACTTACTAAAACTAATTTTTCATTGACAGATATCTTTTTAGCAGCACACTGAATTTGAACTGCATGCTGCTGCTGTAAACCCTACTATGCGTAGAAATGTTAATTGTACCAACACTACCCACTGCTGGCTGGTTTGCTTCCAGATGACATTTTCCACATTCGTGCAATTCTGGATGAAAACAAGAGCACATCTTGTACTGGGGATGAACAACCATATGTTTCTGGCGAGGACCTTGGGGTTCGTTTTCGTTCTTGTTTTTTTTTAAAAATCGTAAAATATGATGAAAATCTGATTTTTTTTAAAGTTGACAACAATAAATGCGTTGATCATTATCCCCCAAGTGAAAGCAAAAAAAAAAAGTCTATCCCCACCCCAACTCTCCCCCCCCCAAAAAAAGAAGGAAGTGAACATGCATGTCCGCACATACACACACACATGCACACAAAATAGAAAGCAAAACAGATCAGCAATGAGGAAGAAGGGAGAATTAATGCTTTCTGTTCAGACGATAAAGTTTGCATCAACAATATAAATCTGAACAAACCACTCAGTCCTAAGGTTTGGGTGCCAAAGTGACGATCATATTATCTGTAGAGATGAAAATATAACTAGCTGATGTGAAGTTTTATATGTGGTTTCAGTTAGAAGAGATTAACTTCTGGAAGACTGGGTCTGCCAAGGTAGTCATGTCGGCTGTCCTGGTGTAAGTCCCATTATGATCTCTTGAAACAAAAGGCTTGTCAGAGTGTTTACAAGTTCTCTTGCCATCGGGTGTCCTGGTGTAAGTCCCAGTTCATTTAGAAGACAAGAAGTATGCCATTCACTTGGACAGGGTTTAAAGATTTACAATCCAGGTCAGATATCTGATTTAAAAGTTTGAAGAAAACTTTTTCAATTTGATAAAAATTAACATAAAAAAAATCCGATCAGAGTCCTGATGTAAAATCATAGAGATCAAAACATCATCTGCTAGGCCAGAGGTAGAGTTGAAGGGGAGAGTTTCATTTTTCAATGGATCCCAGTTTTTTTTCCATCATCAAAAAAGTCATTCTTGTGAATTATCTAAATTTGAGGAGAAAATTGGAGGATGGAGGGTGTTTAAGGTGAGAATTTCCCAAAATCAGAGGAGAGTTTCTGATTTTGAGCAAAGTGGTACATTTTCACATTCAAAATCATCACATAAAATCACTTAACAAACTTTGGAAGATGTCTTCTGTACACATCTGTTGCTATGAATTTTGGACAGGCCAAATGTTTAATCATTGATCATGCAGCAGACAAGTTAGTAAAAGCACCTTATATTTACTTCCCTTGAATGGGCACATATTCTTGGGTTTTTTCCAAGTTAGTTCATGTCGTTCATTTTTTCATTTTGGAATATAACTCCAACAAAGGTACTGGCAACGCTCAACATAGCCATATGCAGACGTATGTGCCCAAGGGAGCTCAGACCTGTTTACACTACACATTATGCATAGTAAACTACGAATTTGACCAATATACTACGCAACTACGCAAGTACATTGTTTTATA
>SMGT01005975.1:0-21862 GCA_004794575.1 Lanistes nyassanus
ATGTACACGTATAAACAACACAGAAATTCTCTTTCTTTTTTCTATATCAAACGCATTTAAAGTTATGACTAACAGAGGCTTTTTACTAAAACATCATTTTTTTAAATGCCCGCCGTTTGCCTCCCACAACTCTTGTCTCTCTCTCCTTTTTTTTTTTTCCAGATTCCAGCAGGGCTAGACAAAACACGCCTTCGCCCCGCCCGCACGCGCGCGCGCGCGCACGCGCCCCTTTTGCACCGCTTCTCGCCACGCGACTTGTTTCGACATGTTTGGCCATAGCCGCGCGCACATCTGCTGACCACCTGCTGGTTTTCCCCCGATTCCACCAGGGTCACCCCGCCACTAGGTCACCCCGCCACTAGGTCACCCCGCCACTGGGTCACCCCGCCACTAGGTCACCCCGCCACTAGGTCACTACGTCACTAGGTCAAGGGCAAGGTCGCTCCTCCTCCTCCTCCTCCCAAATGGGGGTCGTTTGCAACATGACTATACTACTATTATGTTTAAAAAAAAGTTACCTCCCTTCTTTCTGTACTCTCGATGTGCCGTCTACTTGTGACTTCTGTTCACTTAAGTATCTAGCCTGAGTTTTTATCTGTGTTGACCCGATCAAGGGGTGATGGTGCTAATGCCTCGAAACGTTGACTCTGTCAGTTTAGCTTGGTCTAGTTCCTTTGTTGTCCCCCGAAGTTATTGTTTTTTTTCTTTCTTTGACCATATTCGTGCAACTTTTGCCTCCGTTTATACGCCTACAGTACGACCGCAGCAGCCCCTCATCACTGGTCCTGCAACTGCTGTGGCCACAGGCAGCACTGTGACCTTGACCTGTAGCAGCAGTTCCCAGCCGCCAAGTGGAGCCACTCTCACCTTCACCTGGAAGATCAATCAGGTCGCAGTGAGTGGTCAAACAGGCGCCACTTTGGTCGTCAACGCTGCTGCCACCACTAGCAGCAAACAGTACGCTTGTGCCGCCACCTACCTGAACCTGACGTCGGCGGACAGCAACGCCTTCAATCTCACGGTGCAAGGTCGGCAGAGAAAAAAATAGGTTTCATGTTAGTTCCGTCAGTGTTGAGTGGGGGTGGGTGGGGGAGAACTATTTACGACATTTGTTTACTAACATATTGTATCCCAATATCGCTGGATGGTAGCAATCTTCAGCCAGGCCAAGGTCGTGTATTTTGACTCACTTATTTAGTTTTTTTTTTTTTGCTTCTTATAAATGAATGAACATTTGAAATTATCCGTTAAACGGTACGTTCGTTCAGGAATGACTATTAACAAGTATGAATGACGTGCCTGTCTCTTTGTCGGTAGTTCATGTGTGATTAAAGCCAATACCTTGCTGCAGTCGATGCTGTTTTCTGTCTCTCGAGACTAGATCCCCCCGCACAGCCGACCATCAGGTCCTCCTTGCTGCAGGTGAGTGTGGGCAGTACGGTGACCCTCACCTGTGAGACCACTTCCACGGCCGTCAAAGCCTTCACCTACACCTGGTGGAAGGGCGGCGTGGCTCTGGGTGGAAGTGGTCAGACCTACACGGTCGGGCAAGCCAAGACAACCGACTCCGGCCTTTACACATGCGCAGTCACTGACAACTCGGTGACGTCAGCGACTAGCAGCGCCTACCAGCTGACCGTTGTCTGTAAGTTGGAGTGCTCCCCCTACCCCACCCCCCACACATCATCTGTTCCACTGATTGATTACCCTTAGAGTTTGTAGACAATCCTTCAGTTGGTCTGTAGATCTATCCGTAATCATTCCGGTGGCTGGTCTGTGACTCTGTAATCAAGTGATTACTTCAGAAGTAATCCCGCAATCTCAATCAACGACAAGAAATCAGTATTAGTGACAGGGAAAGCCTTCTAGACCAATAACGATTTGTGCGTTTCCCTGGTATGAAATCCTACTGTCATGCGCTATTTACAGCCGCTCCCAACAAGCCCACGATTTCAGTCACGCCTGCTTCCATCGACATGGGCAGTCAAGTGAACATCAGCTGTGACGTCAGTCCTTTCGACCCGGCCTTCACCTACGCATGGACAATGAACGGGACTTCCTTGTCGCGGTCATCGCAAGTCTTCACCATCGCCTCTTTCCAGCAAGCCAACGTGGGACTGTACGTGTGTGTTGTGGCTTACGGCACCGAGCAAAACACCAGCGACCCTCGACTGGTGTCATCAGTCTGTGAGTTTTCTCTCTCTCTCCCCCGTCTCTCTCTCTCCGTCTCTCTCTCCGTCTGTCTCTCCGTCTGTCTCTCCGTCTGTCTCTCCGTCTCTCTCTCTCTCTCGGCGAGGAAGTTAAAAAGAACATGTGTCTTCATAATTTCATTCCTCGATTTCTTAAGAAGCAAACTCAAATCTAACCAAACCTAATATTTTAACAATATCCGGTGTGGTTTGAGAAAACTCTTTTTGCGTATTTCTGATCTGTCCAGTTGGGAGAGGGTGAAGCACAAATCTCTCCACTCCATTACGAACCCTATAAAACAAAATTTAAAAGCTAACACAACCCTTTAAAACAACAATGAAAAAAAAACCAACTGAAATGTCCTAGACGTATGCAAGGACAGAAAGTGACGAAATGCATGGTTGGATCACGCGTTGTGGAGATGAGGTTTTGTGACGCTGTAATCCGGATTCCGTTTCTCTGCTGCAACTCGATTAAGGACAGATGTAATCAAAACATGCTGAAGACTGTTAGAATGACACGAAGACTTTAATTGTACCCTCCGCACCCTCCGCACCCTCCGCACTTTGCTTCCCCCTCCCTCCACGCACGCACAGACTTGAAAAGTTCCCAGCAGATGTGTAGATGCTGACTGGCTTCTCTCGCCCCCTCCTTCCCCCGGCAGATGCACCCCAGTCCCTGTCGCTGACGCCAGCCAGCCTGATGTCGTGGTCACCGTCGTTGGTGGAGGGCGACTCTCTCAGCGCGGACTGCGCTGCCGCCTGCAGCCCCACCTGCACGTACCGCTGGAGTAAAGACGGCGGCAGCGCGCCCGTGTCCTCCACGTCCCAGCTGTCCATCAGCAGTCTGACTTCCCAGAGCGCCGGCACCTACACTTGCATCGCCTCCAACTCCCAAGGGTCGCTGACATTCGCCTTCAACCTCACCGTTCTTGGTAAGACAGCTTGCTCACCCCATTCTACCCTTGGTCTGTCTGTCTACGTTTATTTTATTATCTCGTCGTTGTTGTAGTACGGTAACGCCTCTCATGTCAGGAACCCCCCCCCCCCCGCTTTTGTTTTTTTTTCTATTTTATTTTCCCCCTTTATTTCCCTTGGCTCCTGCGATTGTACACCAAAAAAACGAACCACGTATGTCATACTCAGATTAAAGCTGACCAGGTTCAGTTACAGTGTCGGTTCCAGCTAGAGGAACTGCACTGCCAGCAAGTGTCCCTTACCTTCTTCACAGATCATGAATAGCTAACAGTCGTGGATGTCAGAGTTTGGGGGAGTATGCGTGTACATCGCCCGTGTCATGCTAACATTTTCGCGCTAGTCTCCTCTTGAGAGACGACAAGTAGCACGACCCTCCTTTGCCTCAGCAAAATCACCGAAGGGAAGTTGTACCTCAAGTGGCACTTGGCAGACTGCTTAACCAACTGTCATGTAGCAGGCTACATTGCATTTGTCAAAAACAAAAAGCATTTGTTGATCCCCAAATTGGGGTGACGCTTGTCAAACCCCAAACACGTTTGTCACATACCAAGTTACATGACACTTGTTCATCCACGAATTAAAGGTATATTACTGCTTTCTAATAGATCTGTAGATACAGCGAGCTTCGGATTTTCTACTTTCTATATTTAGTTTTCCATAGACCAAAAAGTCCCCAGCAGCTTGGAGAAGTTGAACCTAGAAAGGATGCTGTCTGACAACAAAACAGTCACGACAGAAAGAAGGCCGTATTTCTTGCGGCGCCTCCAACTTCCGACGTGCTGGTTGCCATTGCGGGATCGCTCTGGTCGGGGGTGGGTTGCACGGGGGAGAGGAATGGTACAAAATTGACCAGGCAATCTCCGCGAGCAAAAGTTTTCCTCGCATAGTTGGATCTATAACGGAGAGACTCTATCGATCTGCTCCTATTTGTGATTATATATATATATATAAAGATTTACAAGGGATATTTCTTATGATTTGTTGCAGCCATACCGAACACGCCTACCCTGACAGCCATCCCACTCACGTTCGCCAGCAGCCAGCCGGTGACGCTGTCCTGCAGCAGTGTGACGCACACAGTGTCGGCCAACCTGACGTACACGTGGCTCAGGAATGACAGAGTGCTGGAAGGCCAGAGCGCGGGAGTTCTCAACATCTCCAGCTTCGCCAACTCCGACACGGGTCGCTACACGTGCAAGGCCGTGGTGGCCAGCAAGGTGTCCAGCAGCAGCAACGTGCTGGAGCTTGTCCCCTCAGGTCAGGCGGAACGCTGCGTGCGTGCGTTTGTGTGCGTGCCTTGGTGTTTGTGTGCGTGCCTTAGTGGGTTTTTTTTTTTTGCGTTTGCGTGCGTTTATGTGCGTGCGTGCCTTGGTGTTTGTGTGCGTGCGTTTATGTGCGTGCATGACAACCTGAGCTAAGTACTCAACACGCGGACGTTAAATTTTAGAGGTCACCTCTTAGACGATCCCAGATCACTGTGTGAAAGAGAAACTGCCTGAGAGTAAAACCAGACCCCCCCCCTAGATGCTGCCTGGTGCACCTGAAACATCTCCGAGCAGTCAGACATCTTGCATTTGATCGCGCAGACGCTCCAGGCAAACCCGCCGTGACCTTTGACCCGGCTACACCTGTGGAAAACTCGCGGGTGGAGTTCATTTGCAACTCAACCGCCTCGTCCTACCGCTGGTACCACGACGGCGACGTGTTGGCCAACGAGACGCAGCAGAACTACACCATAGAGTCCGTCACGACCGACGACCAGGGTAGCTACACCTGTGACGTCACCACCGAGGCCAATCTGACGTCACTGCAGAGTGATGCTGTCATCGTGTCGATAAAATGTAAATCGTGATCAAAAATATATTCACCGGGTTTTAAAAACAACATTGTTTATTTTGTTGTTGTTTGTTTGCTTTTACTTTTGTTTATTTTATTGTTTGATGTTTTCGTTTTCTGAATTATTTTGTTTTCGGTTGTTTTTGTCTTTGCTTTTGTGCCTGTTCTGTTCTGTTTTTAAAGTTTGTTTTTTTTTATCTTTTTTTTTTGTTTGTGTGTGAGTGTTTTGTTTTGTTTTTTTTTGGGGGGGGCGGCAGTGTTTTTGCCCTTAAACCAGAATGAGATGGATTCTGATTTCATTTGGCTGCAATCCATAAAACATTTACCG
This sequence comes from Lanistes nyassanus, assembly GCA_004794575.1. NCBI lineage: Eukaryota > Metazoa > Mollusca > Gastropoda > Architaenioglossa > Ampullariidae > Lanistes > Lanistes nyassanus. Next base: position 5,332 of record SMGT01005975.1, read on the forward strand.
AAAAAAGAACAGGTGCTATTATTTTTTTTAATTCCTTTTGTAAATGATAATATTCAACAAATCGAAGACCTCAAATGCATGCATGTACGAATGAATCAAATTCCGGTGATTGTATGGTCATACCAGTGTTTCCGCTGTTTTCGCCCCAGACGGTCCGTCGGCAAGCAGGGTGACAGTGAGAGCAGACGTCAGCAGCGAGGCGCAGGCCCTGACGCTGGCACAGGGAGCCTCGTACAGCGTCCCCCCTGGCACCCAGGCTGTCATGACCTGCAGCGCGGACTGCAACGAGGCCTGCGGGTACGAGTGGTTCCGCGGCAGCACCCAGCTGGCGACAGTCTCCACCCTGACCCAGGACTTCACCCAGGTGCAGCTACACGAAGGCAACTACTCGTGCAAGACGGCCAACAGCATCGGCTCCTATTCCCTGGCTTTCTACATCAGGATATCAGGCAGGGTGTAGTTGTGTTCTCACCTGCAGTAAGCGGGGCAATAAAGGAAGTAGTGTTATATAGAATATCTTTACCGCTGATATCTGTACTCTGCAGACATACTCGCTTCTCGCGCTCCACCCGCTCCACACTTCGCTGTGTATTAAGGCTGTATCTTCGGTGTTTCCACTCAGTTGACATAAAGAGCATTTGCCATATTTATTTCTCTCTGTTGCGCACACTCTTTAATTAAACGTATCTCTATTTTAACGTGATAAGCGGGTTTAATGTTAACTGGCTTGTGGCTTTAACGTGTTTCAAGTTACTAAAAAAATAACAACAACCAAAAATATTCTCTACGCTCTGTCCTTCATATAAAACAATACATTCATGTTGCTTGGAAAACTTGCACGTTATGATTTAAAATTTTGCGTGAATGCATATAACAACGTAATGAACGTTGACGTTGACAATGCCACAGCCCCGAACTTCAAAAGTATTTACCTGCAAATAGGAAAACTCGTCAGTTATTTTACTTGGACAATCACTCAAGTTACTTGAACCAGGCAGTTCGGCAACATTCATTGTCGCGGTTTCTACTTAGAAAGCAGATTTGATTATCCATCCAAATTTGTTGCATACTTTCAGCCATGCTTGTCTGTGGGACTGGAACAAACTATTCGTCTTCAAAAGAAGCGATGGCCGCAGTAACAGAAATACTTTTGATCGAACAGGGTCTGCCGGCACGGTGACCGCTTCGCGCTTCGGTGTGGTCATCTTGTCGTCACTGGTCCTGCTGTGGAACTCTGACGTCTTCAACAGACTCAGAAAAGCAGTGGCCCCCTCGCCTGTGGCGTGAGGAGAACAGGCAGCTTGCGGTGACCTTGGGCACAGCTGAACAACCGCGGAGAGAAGTTCACGGCTGCCAGAAGGAATCTAATGTAAAGGCGTCATTCCCAGTGGCACCAACACGACAAGCGGCTAAGCTTAAAGGTGTTTCTTAACCGTGCTAATGGGTTCTTGACTCTTGTAACCAATGGGATAGCGGTTTTCCTGTGATCTTGGACGAACATTTGATCGAATGTGCACTGTTAAGAAACCCCTTGCCTTAAGTCTTATACACGCTTGCAAGGGCTTGGATCTGAATCAGATACAGTAAGGGAAGTTAAAATTATAAATAGTCGGTGTTTCCACCATCAATTGACAGAAAGTATCAAAGCACAGGGAGAAGCAGTTCAGAGGTTGGCTGTCAAAGGGTCCACAGATTTACCGCGTGGCTTTTGCTCTTTTCTTACATTCAGTTAGGTCTCCAATCAGCACGCGGCGTATTTAGCTTCTAATGTTGACATTTCTGGGAAGACTGGATGTTATAGAGAGTCTGCACCTCCTCATGCTCAGATCCATTTCTGTGTTACATTTGTCATATTATTAATGCTAAAATGAATCACAGGACCACTGAAAAAAGCGAAAGATCGGCAACAACTTTTTAAAAAATCTGCTTCGGTTAGACAGCTCAGCAATCACTGTGGAGGGGACTGTGCACTGGTTACAAATTATAATGTCTGTGATAATTGCTTTTTTTAAGAGTCAATGACATTTGCATTGGTATGTGAAGATATTCGTTACGGGAGTTATTTCACTGCGGAAGACAAAGCCTAAGAGTTATTACCATTTATTTTAGGAATCTAGACTGTTGACCTTCGGTATGTATACGTGTGTCTTTTAGGAAAAGTTGATATTGTGTACATATACACGACAGTGTCTCTGTGGGATAGGTGTGCAGTGCACTGAAGAGTGCCAGAGATGGAATGAGACAGCCACAATTAGTCCATTATGACTGAGTTCATATTCATCTTATTTCTCCTCCGAAGTACATCTATTCTTTGCCTTGTTTCGGACGGTCCAGAAGTGGCAAGACCTTGTTGCTCCTTTCCGTTTAAGATAGTGGGTACTGTGGGGAGGGGAACTGAGGTGCACGTCCAGCTTTGCCGATCAGAAGCATGCAGGAATTAGCAAGCTAGACCTTTGTTAACCAATAAAGGATACAGCTGGCATCAAGTTTATGACATTTTATTAAGACGTTTTATTGCTAATTTTAGCACCACCATTTTTATAGTCTGTTCTAAAGTGTATGCCTACGTAATTGGCATTTCTAAATGTTTACTATGGACTTAACAATGACACACAGTTAATTAAACTGGACCACCGCAAACTTCTCATCGCAAGATGCCTTCTAACCTCTAATTGCAAAATGCTTTTTCTTCACTGAGATGATAAGACGTTTACAACTGCTCAGAGTACCATTGTTATTGTCTTTTTTCATGCTGTGTTTAAACGTTTCAATGCTCGTTTAGATGTAGCTATTTCCAGTTTGATTATCTTATCCTGAAAACAGCTGCGAGATAAAGGAGGATGTGGCATCAATGTTTGTTAATATCATAACGACGATCTGATACATGAGTTGTCAGTAAATACGATTTCACATATTTTTTTTTAGTTATGAACAGAAACTGGATTCAAAATTATTTGCAGCCTTTACCGTCGTCGCTTTTATTTTGTCATCTTGTATTCGGTGTCTCCTTTGTTCATTTGTGTATTTTGGTAAATGATCCCGAAAAAATGATATTATTGTGCGCCGTCCGTCCGTCTGCCGCTCATTGGTCTAGTTCGGCTTTAGTAACTTTATTATCATCTAATTTATCGATCAGTGCCAACTGCATTCTGTGATAACTTATTGCACACGCTTTTCGAGGTCATTTGACACTCGGGAGGCAATTTACTTCTCAATGTTATCTAAGAGTTTACCTTTAAAACTGTATGTCTTAACTGGATTATTGATCGGCATGCGGAGCAAACAGTTGTGATGTCTTCATGTTGTTTATACTGTTAGTCATACTGACACAAGGAGAAATCTCTCCATATTTTTCAGCACAAATGAAGAAAAAGGCCTTATAATAAGCCCGTCTTTGGTGACAAGGAAAAATGGTTGAAAGAGAATTCTTGACTTTGCACCGTACTGCTGAACAATAAAAAGCTAAGCTAAGATAAATTTGTGCAAAATCTAATTCAGGTGTGAAAGTCACGAATCAGTTTAACTCTTATGAATTTCTTGAACCTAAAATGCACATTCTTACGAACTGCGCTTACATGAATTCAGGATATGAAATTGCATTTGCAGGTTGCAGAGGTCCTCACTGCCTCGCGATAAAGTATTTTTGCTGACAGAATCAATTTGCATGACGGCCTGTAGGGGCTCGAAAAGTAGCGCTTACACCATATGGCGTCTCTGACAGGCTGTGAAATTCAGACACCTGAGCCATCAAGAGAGTTTGACGACTGTGGAGTTCCACGATAACTTAGTGGTCGTGGCTGTCAGCTGAGAACGCATTTGATCTCCCTTCTCTCTCTCACTCTCTCTCGATCGCTAGTAGCTCTGAGTTTGCGCAATTTTACTATCTTCACTCAAGTGCTACGATATTTTCTCAACATCTGTTATTGCCCAAACGAATGAGCCCATTTAGTGTTGCTGACGCCCGCTTTCAAAGCAGACGAATAAACTGAAATCCAGCTATTCGGAATACAGAAGTAAGAAGGAGATAAAAGGATTTTCCGCACCGTTCGTGTTAGTCTAAATCTACCTCTCTCTTGCTCAGCACAGTACTGAACGCTGTCAAGCACAGTGAACTGCACAGTTGACAGGTATGTGCAGGCACAGTCAAGCTGACAGTTGCCAAAGGCATCAACACTGTCGCACATATAATAGTCAAATCCGTCCTATATTGATCTTTTGTGAAAAATATTTTACGTTACATAAATTGACTGATCAATAAATGTGTTGAGTTGAAGGCAGCGTGGCTGTGTGGTGTGTGTGTGTGTGAAGATGGGCATTTCTGGAACGAATCAGAGTAATCAAGTTTTTATTTTCAAGAACAATTTTATAGAGATGTAAATGACAGATATGCATGGCTTATTGAGCATAAGCACATGCGCACGTGCGACACACAGGGTGAACAGACCCAACCATCGTATTCATGGCCAGAAGAGCAGACTGGAACCATTGAGCAACGCATGGCATCCCGAGTTGGGAACCCCGGGGGTTCTGTGATCTCTTTTCCATGCTTGAAAGTGTTCAGAGCAGGCAAATGAGGCGCGGAGAAAGACCTACACCAGGCAATGTAATTATTTATCTTTAGACTAATTTAGGATGCCTGGTCATGTAGCTCTTGTGAACTGTTGTGGGAGTGGGGTGGTGAGGGGTGGGGTGGGCTGGGGTGGGCTGAGGGGTGTGGTGGGGTGGTGAAGGGGCTGAAACATCTTGACGTGCAAGAGACGTGCAGAGATAAAGGCCTGGAATCGATGGTAGTCGCCTAGATTAATGGGTGCATCAACAGATGCGAGGCCAGGCCTGTCCGCTGCAGTCCTGCGCTAGACGGAAGTCGTGCAGCAGATGGCGCAATGACGTGCGCTGACGCACATCAACCTGAAGAATACACGCTCGAGTTTCTCCCCCATCGGCTGCGGCAGCAGCTGGAGGAGCAGAGCCACTAAAGCTGAGGGGTTATTTTCTTGTTTTCTGTTATGGTTGACTTGAAAGTATGTGAAGGGCTGTTATTAAGACACGTTTTTATCAGCAGGTATCTTAATCTGCCTATATCTTTCTTTCAATTCTCACGGCAGCTGCTTTCGTCAATGTTTGTAACCGACTTCATCTCAGGTAATTTAAAATAATAGATGAGTATTAAAAGAATTGCAATTCAGCATAATTAGCAGAATGTTGACAAAAGTTTCTTTTTTTGGTCTCGTATGGTAGGCAAACTACATGACAGCGCATTTAGGAATTAGAGGAAAAGAAGATAAAGAAAACTATTGAGAACTCCATCCATCCATCCATTCATCCAGACGGAGGGACCGACGGACAGACACACCACTGCGTTTCATTTCTAACGAATAACCGCAGCTGTGTGAAAACTTCCATAATCCCCACCAATACTCCCTCCCCGCAGAAGTTTTGATTAATTCTCTGTATTGTGTGTGGATGGGATCAGAACAGAAAGGCAAGAGCTCAGTTTTCCTCCATTTTGTTGGCTCAGATTTGGGTTGCTGACAGTAATGGGTCATAGAACCGGTCGTAAACTCGTATGAAAGTTGTCACAAGATACCAGTGCAGAAGTGCAACAAAAATATTTGATTATAAAGAGAATAAAATTAGCTTTACAGAAGCATACACTTGCCCTAAAATCTCTCGAGAAAAGTGAGAGAAATTCTTCAAAGAAATGATACGGGGTCTTTAATGAGCGGGGTTGGACTGGCTCTTCACGGCTGCTTTTCTACGACTGTGTCACAGGATGTCATTCAGTCTAGCATCATTTGGTCTTTTATGTCGGATTTTGTTTTACACTAAAAAAAAAAATCAGATGATATTTCTGGCCTGAATTTGACGATGAAAACATCTAAGTAGGGGACAGTACTTGTATTGCAATCTAATTCAATACGTAAGAGTTGTGTACCTTGGAACGCTAGAAGAGGATTTCCAGACTACTGAAACTACTCGATTGTAATCTCCAAGCCGAAAATATCTCATAAAAGTTCCCCCCCCCCCCCCGCCCCAGAAAAAACCCACTCAAACTTTCTTGAATCGTTAAAAAAAAAAGAGTGTCTTGCAGCGCATTAAAATTCCTTTCTCATCCTAGCAAGTACCTACCGTGAAACTGTCGACGACCAATTTGTTTAGCACAATGCCGGCCAGCAGCAATAGCTGATTGGGCCTGAAATAATGTTCCATACTAACTACCATCATCTGACCGAGGGACCGGGTGATGTAGTTTCGCAATGTTCTTTAAGCACGCCGGGAAACAAACACCTCATCTTGACAGACGTGTGGCTGACTGGCAGCACCTGGCTCCTGACATTCAGTGTATTTGGTATGCCAGCGATCGAAGTGATTATGATGGTCATTGTGATCGCAAGTACTTTGTGTTGGACAACATAGCAACTAAGTTTAACATTTAGTTAGTTAGCTAGTTGTTGTCGCATGCAGTAACAAGGATCGAAGGAGGAAAAGAAAGAAAGAATCAAGGGAGGAAAAAAGGAACGAATGAGCAGAGGATCAAGAGAACAATAACGTCGCTGACAATGACAATAAATAATGATGTGAGCAAGCGATTTTTAAAAAAAAGTATTAACAACTGAGTTTGACTGCAGAGTGGTAAGACATAAATCACTCTACAAACATCTAAACACCTTTTACTGTGTCAGCTTTATTGCTGGAGAGCCAAATTTCAGCATCGGAGTTCTGCCGCTCTCTCGTCGTCACACATCCTCACACCCACCCACCCACGCGCGCACACACACACACAGAGGGAGACAGCGAGACAGAGAGAGGAAGAGAGAGAGACGAAAATAATAAAATACGGATCATAAAAGTAACTAAAACTTAATGTTTAGGTTATTATACAATATTATCCTCATAATAATCAGATAGAAGCTGATTAGAAATCGAGAAGATATATTTTTCGGAGACGCAAGTGCGCCATAGCTTTGGGTTGTCGATTATTGCAGTGTCAGCGAGAACGACACGAAACGTGCAGTGTGTGTGTGTATGTTGGGGGGGGGGGGGACTTGACGAGAAGACTGCTGTAAACGTGGCCACAGAGGCGAGGTGGTAACATGTTGCGGGGCAAATGTTTCCCTTCTTCACGCATCCCTTGTCGGAGGTGCCGCCATCCATCCTATAATGAATAACCTGGCCCTATGCACATCAACATTGTGCGAAATTTACTAGGAATATGACAGATTGTAAGCGGCGACTTGGCTCTGCTCATGCGCTGTTGATGGAAAACGTGCATTCTGATAATCAAGACGAACTCTCTTCTAACTTCTCCACCCGAACTAGTCTAATGCAATTGTCAGGGAAAGCAATTTGAAAATGAAGTGAAAGTTACACTTTTTGTGTGATATGCTTATGCAGTATTTACTTCACACATCGCGGCATTTTTCTTGCTTGTAGTTGTGTCTCTGCATAAAATGTTGATCTGAAGGGATCTCAGGCAGCTGTTACAATGTCATTATGACAGTATCACCAACTTTACCGGAAAATGCATTCGCCCTACATTGCTTTCACCTAGCAAATATGACACCAGGATCCAAAAGAATAGTCGTTGGGTGAAAAAGACTGTGATGGTGTCATGATTTCCGCTTAATTAATCTCATAGCTTATGATTATGGTAGTGATCGCATCATGCCTATTCATGGAGAGAGGTTTATCCAGAAAGGTTTGAGGCAAGGACCTCTTTAGCTTGATATTAAATAAATGAATAATATTTAGTGACTCATTTTGCCAACTTGTGCCTGCACGCGTACATTTAGCTCCATTCACCGACTGACCTGACAGGTCTTAAACCATTTATATGCACCTCATGCATGGCTGCAAGGCGGCGGACAGTGCCCCAAGGCTTAACAGGGCGATAAAGTCTTGCTTTCTCAGCGACAGAAAATGCGCTGATTTTAAACGTCTGCGCTTCCCGTCACTGCACCCTGTGGCCGACCGGTCAACGGCAATATGGCGCAACAAGGAAGACGACAATATGGCGCAAAAAAGCGACAGTTCGCCGCCATCAAAGCTATTACAGGAGTGAGCCAGCTCCAGACAGAAATAGCTACCGGCGCAAATATACCTTTGTCTTGCAGGCAAGTATGCAATGATGATGGAGACAAATAACTACGATTTGTTTTTTAAAAAATCTAGAATCTTCCTTTTCCTTTCCAACTGCGGCAAGCATAATAGTATAAGTGGCGTCAGGATTCCTAAACTAGTCATAAATACACGATCTTCATGAGGCAGTGCAGGGATTTACAGCTAGGGGCCCGCTAAGATCATTGATCGTGTCGCAGTCTGTAATGACTGATGCAAAAGGAAAAATAAAACAAAAAATCCTCTTTTGTTTTTTGTCTATTAGTTCTCTATACATCTTTTCGTGTGTCGGGAGGTGGGGTGGAGTGGGGGGGATGTGAGTGCGCGCTTTTGCGTTGAGTGTACTGTGTGTGTGTGTGTGCTTGCGTGCGCGCGCGCGTTTGTACAAGTTTACATGGCATGTACGTTCAGTATTCACTTGTGGTGTATAGCCAAGATCCCATGCGTTCTGTGCTGTGCCAGCTGACGCTGTGCTTTCCTGACTTGCTCATAAACATACATGGATGGCGCGAGGTCATTGCTTCGGGTGTATTCATATTCATATATGTGTACCTATATATTGCGCATTTCACTCATTTTCAGTGCCATTTGAGCACTTTCTTGGTTATTAAATGCGTATCGATCATGTAAGCTATTTTGCCGTCATAGTACTAGAAACACACAGATGTTGAATACATCTTGAAGTACTGTTAAGATGCGGCGCACTCGCACAGGCGGTTCCTGTCTGCCCGGCGTGAAGATCCCCATTTGTCCTATTACACTGTAAGAGAAACCTTGGCTTTCTTACCTGGGATTTTGCACTTTGGCTGGCGCCTGACAACAGGTGTGAAGAAAGTTCCTGTAGGTTCAACACCTCGTTTAGGTCACAGAGCTAAAACCTAAGAACAAATAAAATAAACTCAAGGTGTCTCATGGATGTGTCCAAACCAGTAGCGGAACCAGAGGAAGGCCGCCCACCCCCTCCCCCCAATGTAGGCAGACGTTCAGTGCATGGGGGTCTCCAAAGAAGGTCGGCTAGAACGCCTGTAGAGGTCGCTTACAGGTGTGGTCTTAACGTAGATCCTCCCATACAATAACTGCTCCTAACGATCTCCTTCACCCAGTGCACACAACAAAACAAACACTGGGCTGCATGACCGTAAAATTAAAATATACACGCAAGCATAATTGCAAGTGACGCCACTATGATTTTATTAAAAGTTTTGGCACTACGCAATCTACTTAACTGTGTGTTTTATGGGGGGGGGATGGGGCGGCTACCGGATTTTTTTGCGTAGCTTGTAGCTTGATCTCTGAAAAGTTAACGCCCCTGCGGACAGTAATCAGCGAACATCATGGCAACCTAGAAAAGCTTATGTTTGCCGAGCTGTGTGAACGTCGCCGGGAAACAGCTGCTGAAGTGAGCAGCCCGGCTACTGTACAGGAACCTGGCTGTTTACGCGCAAAGTTACTTCCCTTACATTACTCTCTCGCTGCTTGTGGAACGGGGCTTTCTGAACGATCTTAATACCGCAAGGACACACACCCACACACATGTACGAATACACATACATATACACATACACAAGCCAACAACCAAACAAGCGTGCAGAGAGGATCGAGATGGGAGTGTGTGTGTGAACACAATGAGCAAGACAGACACCAGCAGGTCTTCCCGATACTCAAATAGTTTGTGTCGCTCTGGGCTACAGTATCCGAAACACGTAGTACCTGAGATAATTGAGGGGCCGCTACGCAGGTTCTAAAACATGGTCAGGTAAGAAATAAAGACAATGGCCAACGGCTATAATATTATGAAATCTTTTCTTCTCCATTGCTTAGGGGCATGAGTCCCAGACACGAGTAAGTATGGCGTGACATTTGAGCAGCGAATGAATAGTGATAAACGCTGGTTTCTAAGCGTGAGCGTGAAATAAGTGTTGGCAGCGGACTGTAGCAGTACAGCCTACACTACACAACTGATCGATAAGTCAAATGTCTGGTCTAAAAAACAACCAACCGTTTTTTCTCTCTTCAATTTTTTTGGGGTTTCTGTGGGGAGGGCGGGTACTGGCTGATTGAAAGGCGATTATGCATTTAGCAACAGCGGTAAAGAAAAAAACGAGGACAAGTTTTAGGGTTTTTTATAATATAGTCACGAGTGTAGTCAGGACTAAAAGGGGAAATACAGTTGAATGGAGGAATTTTTTTTTCAAGATTGCTTTTATATAGATGATGATAATAAATACGAGTGTAGTAACTGGCGCAGTCCCTGTATTCCGTCATGTTACGATTTTAACCGACACGTGTTCTGCTCCAGAGAATAACGTTTATGCTGCACTACTACGTGCCCGCAAGGGCACCCTATCGGGCCGACGTGATTTTCAGAAACGTCGGGGTGAGCTTCGCCAAAGTCGATAAAAGCATGTTTATCAGACAAAATGGAGAGGGAGAAAAGAGGGAGAAACAATTAAGGGACACAGAGGGAAAAGAGAAATGGGGGAGAAGGATGAAATATAGAACGAGAGGCCTAATGGGGAGGAGGACGATGCAAGAGAAAAAGAGAAAAGCGGCTGGGAAGTGAGGGATGGGGAGCTGAAGACAGAGGGGGAAAAAAGGGAGTTAAAACGGGCTGTGTGTCTCGCAAAGAAGCGCGCGGCCAGGGCTATTTTTAGCCAGCGGCGAGCCAAATCGAGTCCGTCTTTGTGCCCCCACAATGTCTTGCCAAGCGCTGATCATCTCCTGGCAGTCGTGGCCTGCGTCGCAACTCCCACGTGGGCAGAAGATGGAAGACGCTACTACGGTGCGAAGTTGGCAGCGAAAGAAATCAATTTTGACCAGAATAACAGCTCTCTTGCGCTTACCCCTCCCCACCATACACCAAAGCCGCCTTCCCATTTCGTTTGGCGGGCGATCTGTTGCAGCGATGCAGGAGAGTCGGGGGAGATTTATACCCCCCAGGCGCGCATTCCAGAGTATTTTCTTGGTTAGTCTCAATCATTTTTATTGTTTGCAAATGATTGTGTTCTTGTCTTTTTTTTTTTTTGCCGCAAACTACTCTTTATTGCTGACGGGTTATAGCAATAATTGGATTTCCATTAAAGTTTTGACAGCGGGTAACTTTTTTCGTAGCATACTACTAGCAAAGCAGCTTAATATCTAATAAAACATATGTTGGAGAAATCAAACTGCTCAATATCAGACTGAGGAATTGATGACACTATATTTGGTACAAGAGCGGGATTATTATCGATTAAGCATGCAGTCGATTGCATTGCGGGGAGAGGCGGCCCTGAAAGGTCTGGGGGGTGGGGACGTGGAAATAGGCCCAGAACGGATTCCAGAACGGAACCTTGAACTTTAAAGCGATATCAATATTCCGTTGCGGCCTCACCCGGGCAGCAATTAAGCGGACGGAAATAGTGTGCGCGGACTTAAAATAGAAAACAGCAGAGCTGGGGACGTTCGAGAAAGCACGCAGGACGAGGAGTGGGAGTTAAAGAGGGTGGGTGGGGGGGGGGAGAGAGAGTTCCGAAATTAGCTGAGGAAGAAGGAACATTCCAGCGTCATCAGATTCCCCGCAAGTTTGTTTGCAAACGTGGTCGGGTAAGCAGACATTCCGTACGTTTGTTGCACTGCTCAGCGAACGTGTTGCTATCAGAGACTGTCGTATCCGCTGATCCCTTGGTTTTCCTGGCACTCATGTGCTTGGTCGGATCTATTCCATGTACCTGAGACTCGAAATGGGTATTCGCAACGCTGATCGCTAGCACGCTGACTTTCAAGGGACCGTTTTCAAAGGTGGTGCAATAAATTGTTGTAAATTTGACTATATCTTGCAACTATTTTATTTTTAAAAATCTAGCAAAACAAACTCGATAGAAATGAGAACCCATTTGCAGGTTGACTTAAAAAAAATTACATACACATTTGGGACATGTGTCAGCCTTTTCTACGAGCAAACACGACAGCGTGGCCTTTGACTGCGTCAGGACACGTCATTTACTGGAAACGTGTGCATCCACACAGCTCCCTTTTGAGTCAGCTTCGCCAGTTCGAGAGACGATTGAAGACACGTGCTCGGTTCTTCGTTTTGTTTGCTACACGATTTCTTTTGGGAGGGACCGGGGGGTAGGGGCTGCGGCTAAAGCAACCAATACCTGTTGTTTGGTTTTTTTTGCACCCAGAGAACCCGCACAGGTGCAGTTAACCTTGGCGAGACAGCAGACCTGCCTGTCAGGAGTCCTGTTGACAGACGACTGCCCTTCCTGTGTTGGCAAACCCAGCTGGCCAGCTGCTGGCGATTGTTGGCCAGGTCGGTGTTGCTTTGCCCTCTCGTGGCCCAGAACGTGTGCCGGAGGTGCGCAATGCCGTCGTGTGCAGCAGAAAATCTTACCTCTCCCTACCACCCGACTCCTTGCTTTGAGAATGCACGAGCACGTGTACATGCGCAGTCGCATGCTGGTTCACGTGGCGGCCAAGGTGCGCGCGCATGTTTCAAATGTCAACATTGCGTTGTTTTGCACGCAAAGAGCTTGTGGCACGAAATTCCGGACGTCTGTCCAGCGGTATGTTAAGCCGATCTCACACAGATCGACTAAATCGATTGAAACAGCAACAAAGCTGCCACAAAAAATAAAACTCCACGTATTTATGAATTGTTAGCAAATCTAAACCTATCAACTTTAACTTTAAAAAGTAAAAACAGAGATTATCATATTAACCCTTTCGTTCAGTGCAATCAAGAGATCTCATACAACTTCTCAGCAAGACCGCAGAAAAGATGTGTATCTGTTTCCAACATTTAGTGTAGTTTCCAGAAATATATATATATATTTATTGTTTTGATGGTGGCTATTGAATTATGGTTCCTTTAGAAAAGCTTTAACCGAAAGAGTGTGCGTTCTAGTTCCCCGAATACAGGGATGGGTTAGACGAACTAGGACGCATGTTCTTGCAGCTCGTGGGATCCATGGTGAATTCTGTTTGCTCATACCCCTAGGGGTGAAGGAATAAAAAACATTGACTCTTGTTAAGGAAGGGTTTTCACAGCTCTATATAAGTAAAACGTTTGCACGAAAAAACCCGATCATTTATCATCCATAAATACCGAAGATTTGTTTTGTTCTCACTTTTTACTCCTAACAACAGCCACTTGTGTTATTTTCATTTTCGAAAAGTACATTAATATGTCCCTGTCACACACATTTGACAAGTAGTTATTCAAAAAATTGCTCATCATGAAGAGTGTTGTCTACAACTTTTAAAATGCACCAGTGATAAACTATAAAGAAAAATCTTATGGTATTCAGGACATTGCAGTATATCCCTTTCGATTTCATCAAATGAATGGAAATTTTGTAGCTTCTTCGCCCTAGTTCAGAAAAGTCATGAAGGTCTAATCAAAGCGCGGCGAAGAATGTCCAGTTAACACGTATTTGAATTGGCTGAATGAATCAAGCGTGAGACATTACAGCTTGTAGTCGGCCGGCAATAGGTTCTAGCAGACAAAAGCTTTCAACAGTCAGGAAAGAACTCGCTGGACAGATGAAAGGAATCTCGTTCCATACCGTTGCTTTTCGGGGATCTCTATATTCAAACAGTCTTCGAAACAGCATGGCTTGCCTCGTGTGGACATTATTTCTATTGGTAGGGCATCGCGAATTCCGCAGCTGTTTACGCTGCAACACTTTTGATGAAGTGACATTCGCTTTCTGGCAGCAACTCCGCTCAGTAAACATCCAGGAGAAAGGGGCGAGAATGGAGGAGGCATCCCACGGCTTGGACCGCTACCCGCCTTCCGACTGCAGCAGGCGGTCTTTGCGATGGGATTAAGCCTGCCCGCAAGATGCGATCCTTCTCAAAACAGAGAGGGGATCGGGCTAAACACGTGACCCCAGCAAGTGCGCCATGATAGGATTTTCCATCTCGGGACCGGCATGCATCACGATATGTGAGAAAGGGTTGGCAGGCCTGGCGGGACTGGAATAGACTGGCGATCATGACACGGCGAGTCCGGAACAAAGTCAGTGGCCTTGACATTGCACGAAAACGTCCATGCTCGTCTGCAAACATAAAACGCATGTGTATTGTGCACAAATGCAGAAATTCGTCATAAAAGTTCATTTTGTTTGTTTGCTTTTGTTTTGTATAGATGCACCGTTTCCAAGATGTGCAATGCCGACAAGGCGAACGTAACACAGACAGGCAGAACAGTTGCAAAATTGATTTACGTTGAAGAAAGTGTTCCACAGCAACTCATACAGAGAAAGAGAGAAGAGTACAGACAAAGAATTGAAAGAGGGGAAGGGCAAAATGGAGAACGACAAATTGTCAGCTCCAAATTCTACGCTGCGGGTGTTCAGTTCCTCACCTCCCATCTGCAGCTTATTATCAGAGAAAGGAACGCGATCTAAGGCAAAACAACATACAGACAAACAAGCACAAGCAAGACGCTCAGCTTGAACATCAGACCTTGCTGACGTCAGCATGATGTAACAGTAGACGACAGGAGCACCTGCTGGACAAGATAGGTTTTCTGAGTTTGTGTCGGCAGCCTCCAGATAAGAAGACACAACCCCAACCCCCACCCCACCCCCTGCCACATCTTACACTCCAAACGAAAGAACGATAACCAGGTAACGAGACAAGAGAAAGGCGGAAGTCTGTTTACAAGACGTAAAATCTGCGTCCCTCCTATAACTTCTCGGCGAGAATGTACATGCATGTCTCCTGTCGATTCCGTTAGTTTTTCGGCGTAAATACCTCTGACTGCTACCCTTCCTCCAGCAGGCAGACGTTCCCATCTACCCTCCCTTCCGATTTGTCTGCTGGGCAGGATCCGAACCGACGACCCTCTATTCGCGCACCCTCTCGCTCCAATATCTGCACACATGCAGCATCTCCGACGCCTGCTTTTAAAAATACACTAGTGTTGTTTCTGTGTACGTCACGTCTTCTCTCCCCACTTCTGCTTGCCTGCTTGCCTGCCTGCCTGTCAGTCTTTCTGTCTGTCTCTTCCCCGTTTAAGGGTGATTCTCGTCATGTTGGAAACTCCACTCACTATATGAGTTTTAAATGGCAGGGTTTTGCCATGGCAGTAGTGTAGATCGATAGAAGCAGGGTGAAAGAAGGGTGGTGGTGGAGGAGGCTGGGGTGGGATGGGGTTAAAGGAAGAATAAGTGATGGCGCTGTCGTCAGGGTAGTGAAGTTAGAAGGATGTTTGATGGTGGATGTGATGAGGGCAAAGTGCTTCAGCCGGCTTCGTTTTTGTCTTCGGAATCCTGCTCCAAAGTTTATAGACCTGCTGTTACCTTCCCTTGTCTTGCCATCCTTGAGGCATCCACGTCTGGCCATGACAACCTCAGCTGAAGACTTCACTCTAGTAGCACGGATGACCACTTCCGATACCCTAGCCTACGCCCCCCCCCACCACCACCACCATCTACCTCTGTGTCTGTCCCCTCCTTTCCCTGTAGCACGTGCACACATACGTGTACATGTAACATCACGAAAGTAGAATCTGTCAAAGTCTGTAGTTTGTAAGGAGCTTGAGTTGTACAA
Source organism: Lanistes nyassanus (assembly GCA_004794575.1). NCBI lineage: Eukaryota > Metazoa > Mollusca > Gastropoda > Architaenioglossa > Ampullariidae > Lanistes > Lanistes nyassanus. Next base: position 20,992 of record SMGT01005975.1, read on the forward strand.
ATCGCACCGTTAGGCATCTTTGGAAAAGACAAGGTTATCTGATCCCACGGAAAAAAAAGACCCCGAACATCGCAAAGACTGAACCAATCGGATGTTTCCACACTTATACTTCTCTCTAGCTGAGAGAGCTATTGGCGAAATGAGCGCTCAGCGAGATGACACTGGCAAATTGAGCGGAGAGAGAGAGAGCTAACACTGGCAAACTGAGTGTTGAGAGAACTGACAGTGGCAAATTGTGCACTGAGCGAGCTCACACTGGCAAAGAGAGAAATGACGCTGGCAAAGTGTTGACGCTAAGAGTGTTGACGCTGGCAATTTTAGGGCTGAAAAGGTTGGCGCGTGAAAAAAAAAAATACCCAAGGAGTAGGTCTCGACAAAGTGAGCTACGAGGAAGACGACATGTCGGCATGTTGGGCGCCTGGGAAGTACTTGTCGACAAATTGAGCTCCAGAGAATACCGCTAACCCCAAGCAAGGGAGTTGGTGTGTGTGTGTGTGTGGTGGGGTGGGGGTGCTAAAGGGCTTCCTACACTTGCAATGTTCTCTGCAATGTTTACCATATATGGAAGTTGCAACGTTGAGCGAAAATGTTTCAGGGAGGCCTCTCAACATTTTAGGGGATCACACGCCGCGCTATTTTCCAGCAGGGGCTCAAAATGTTGCAGCGTGTCAGCCAATCAGAAACAAGCCTGCTATTTAGTGCGGTGTGGTCTAGCGCTGGTCGTGATCATGTTAGGCCTTCGATTGATAGTCATCTGGTCAGAAAAAACGATTTTCCAATTAATTGATCTCTTGCAGCACCATCCCAGCATATACAAAAACACATCCCCTGACTATTCAAACAGAGATTTAGTACGGGAAGTTTACCCGTC
>SMGT01005975.1:22041-66853 GCA_004794575.1 Lanistes nyassanus
CCTAGAGCGAACACGTGATGATCATGTGACGATCTGGCTGGTAAAATGTTGCAGGTGTCATGCGCCCGTGTACGGAGAATGCTCGGAAAATGTTTTCGCTCAACGTTGAGAGCATTGCAAGTGTAGGAAGCCCTTAAAGAGGTAGCCAGCGTGGTGGCGTAGCGAGCCACCGTTTCGACACCTTCCCGTGGTGCTGGAGAGCAGAAGCCGCTGCTAGAGAAACCACTTTGAGGCTCTGGAAGCCCACGAGAGAACGCCTGCCTGCTGGCGTGGTGGCAGCCATGGAGTAAAGCTCGCGACAGTATCGATCGCCTTTCGCGAGCCCTGACCCTGAGCGCCTCCTACGCATCAGGGTGGGGGGAAGGGAGGGAGGAGACGAGGTGGGGAGGCCGGGTGCCAGAGACGGGCGGATCAAAACAACTTTGACGTCACTGACTGGGGCCGATCTCCTCCTCTGGTTTGTCATGCAAGGTGACGTCTCAAGTTTTGTTTGCTTACTGCTCGAATCACACCTCGAGATGCGTGGGGGTGATGTGGGGGTGGGGGCTGAGTTGGACGATGTTCCAAAAGGGAAAGAGGCCCGATTCCAGAATGCCAGTACTCTGTAATCAATCGTTGCGCAGCTGGTAAGCCAATAAAGTAGTTTAGGTCTGCAGCTACTTGAGCTTCCCTATCAGCTCCTCGAGATCTGTAAGATTTACTTACATGAACAGCATGGGAAGCTTACACGATTTTGTAAGAATATATATATACTTACTGAGCAGTATGGCTAGCTCATATGATTATGTAGGGATTACTTAAAATTATTACAAAATGGCAAGCTGATATGGTTGTGTAAGGATTACAATGATTACAACATGGCAAGCAGATATATAGGTTGTGTAAGGATTACAATGATTACAACATGGTAAGTTAATATATAGGTTGTGCCTGGATTACAATGATTACAACATGGCAAGCTGATATGGTTCTGTAAGGATTACTTACTGACTAGTATGGCGAGTGTAAGCTTCTAGGATTTTGTAAAGTTTCTTACCTGAGCGGTGTAAGAAGCTAAGCTTAGCAGCATGGCAAGGCTTTACGATTTTTCCCGAGGCTTACATATCACGTAATATGGCATAGATGTTGTTTTTCTTAAAAGCCATCGAAAGGTTTATATATTAAGTATCTAAATCCCTCTTCATGTGTCTTATTTAGCTGCATGGCAAGACTGGGGTTTTATAACAGTAGGCAAGGGTTTTGCGCCTTGAAAACTTAGTTTAGTCTGATGTAATTTACTTCCTGAGAAGCAAGGCAAGGTCTGTGTCTGAAAAACTTGTCTTAGCCTAATGGAGTCTACTTTCTGAACACCAAAGGAAATTTTGCGCTTTTGAAACTTATCTCAGTCCGACTCAATATGTTTTCTGAGCACTGCAGAAAGACTTGTTTAATTGGTGTCCTTAATGTTTCTTAAGACTGCACTTGGCCAATGCTAGCTTGCGCTGACAAGACTTTCGATGAGGAGTATGTCCAGCGCGTGCAGAGGGCGTGCTGTTGGGCGTGATTCAGAGAGCTTGGTGCTTTCTACTCGAGTGTATGGCAATCACATTCTGTGATTAATACCTGTCACTTTATTTCCTCAAGAGGAAAAATATCAAGTTCCTAATTCTATATAAGTCTCGCCTCCAAACTTCTCCCGTTCTATCATCTCACGTGCATGCATGCGCGCACAAACATCAACATATTAAGAAGAACGAAGATACGGTGGAGTATCTATAGTTCAACTGTGCCGCGTTTTGCGTAAACACGGGTTTTGTCAGATACGAAGGGTCATGGGTTCGTATCCTGAATCCGCGCAGGTATTTTTCTCAGCTGCATGTGACACCTGCACAGGATTGGCTATCGGGATTTTTTTCTCCTCATACCCTGATATCCTCCACTTTCTTGTCCCCTCTCAACACCGTACCTTCATCATTCCTCCCTTCCTCACTCCACTTCTCGCCTCTTCATGAAATACTTTTCCCTGCTGACTCGAGAGCCTAAAGCCGTGTTCTGATCTACCGAGGAGGCCGGAGAGAACAAAGGAATACGCACTTAGCTCGCGAAAATGTTACATTCATATTTGCAGCAGAAGAGATCGACCCTTGTTCTTGGTAAACAGCAAGCGAGTTGTATTGCTCTGAGTTCGGCACTTCCCTACTAAAGGGCTACCAATCTCCAGCCAAGCAGAACGCGCGCTGCAGACATGGTGACGTCAGAAGGGACTTCACGCAGCACTTCACCAGCGAAGCACTGAGCACTGTTCAAGCTTTTCGTAATTCCTGCTCTCGACGTTGAAACTTCGGCGAACTTAGCTGAAGCTTCGGTAGATTAGAACACGGCTTAACAACCCGAGATGTCCATACACTACCCGAGATGTCCATACACTACCCGAGATGTCCATACACTACCCGAGATGTCCATACACTACCCGAGATGTCCATACACTACATTTTGTTTTGCCGCCGCTGAGGTATCTCCTGGCACGCACCTAGCGATGACCACAAGAGCAAGGAAGGAGTGGTAATGGATCAGACCGATTACACATTGATAAGCAAACGAATCTCACTTTCGTGTGAACATTTATAGCGAAGATTTTGACACCAAGTTGCTGCATGCATCAACAGAAATTAGACAAGACACAGTTTTGTCGCACTGGTCATAAGACTTCGTTTCCACTACGCCTGCAATAAAGACACACTTACAATATAATACGTTCACGAAATTAGAGTTATTTGTTTTGGATTTCGTCACCTGAATTTTTTGCACATAACTCATTATTAGAATTTATTATTAACGTTATCTCTTCTCCAAAGCGCTCCTTTTCTTTCTTCTCAAGTTCATTCGTGCACAAACATCGAGATATATATATATATATATTGTATATTATACGAACTTTGCTTCCAGTTCGGATCAGTATGTTCGCATAGATAAAAATTGGTTCCCCCTCCATCTCTCTCTCTCTCTCTCTCTCTCTCTCTCAGATGAGAGTACGTGCATGCGAGCTGGAGTGTGTGCACGGGTTCTTCTTGTCAAAACTGCAGCGCAGGACAGTAGGAAGAGAGAGAGAGAGAAAAGATAAAGAACCTGCGCGTGAATGGAAGAACACGGTAGTGCAGAGCCGTGGAACGCCTCCTGTCCGTTGCCGTTACATGCACAGCGACAAAAAGTGCGGGAACAGGCGCCCCTGTGGCCTTGCCCTTGCGTGGGAGTTAAATCCAAAAGAGGAAAGCTTTTGCTGGAGTGACTGCCTAACGCCGACAGGGAGGTGGTGAAAAACCAATCAAGTGATAGCTGCCAGAAAAGGAATACCCCCACTGCTCGACAGCATGCACTTTGATTCTCTTCAGGCACTCTAGACGCTCACAACGAAGCACGAGTATTGTTGAAGGCTTCTTTCATCTAAAATGAGGATAACGAGGACTGTGGGATTGGGTTGGTTTGAGAGAGAGAGAGAGAGGAAAGAGGCAAATCGAAGGTGGTCGGGGGTAGAGTTGAGGTATATATATATATATTAACAGTATTCCTGCTGCTCGCGGGGGCGTCCCATTCTGGATAATTTGCGCGTGCAGATGAGTGGGAGTTAATGTTGGATTTGCGTTTTACAGCGGGGTTTTGGGAATAGGTCGTGAGTACGGTTTATCATGCAGTTCATTTTACTCTCCTTCTCTCTCCTTAATTCTGTGTGTGTGTGTGTGCGTGTGTGTGTGTGTGTGTTGCTCTTTCTTTTGTTGTTTGGAGTACGGGTTGCTGGTGTTGGTGATGCCAGTATCAAAGAAAGATTGACATACAGCTGGTGCACGTGAGAACGTGTGGGCAGACGTCGACTTGTGTGTCTCTGTGCGTCTGTCCTTGTTTATAGCTGTGTACCTCAAGTTGTGTGCGTCTGTCCTTGTTTATATCTGTGTACCTCAAGCTGTGTGCGTTGGTCCTAGAGTGTATGACGATAAGCACTGGGATGAGACGGCTACACAGTTTTAACTGACGTGGAAGAGTCTAGAGGATGCAGATTGCTCTTTTCTACTTTCTCTACTCCCCTTGTCTCACACCCTACCATCGAAATCTTAGCCAGTAGCTGAGACCGATCCTCCACAACCCCTCCTTGTTTCAGTTTTCTAAATACGCATTTTCCTTTTGCGTACACTTTTAAGAGGAGGATATGTAGACTTTTGATCAGAGACAGCATAGTGCACCAGCTACACCTGCATAGAAACATGTAATCCTCTCTCCTGAGTACTGGAGATGGGACTACGTGAAGGGTGGTTGCACTGTTTGGATGTCAGGTCTGTCTAGCTAGAGGGAGTGCAGCAACATAACACTGCGTCGATGTCTGTCTTGCTGACAGGGGGAAGTACCCCGCAGTGTTGATGTCTGTCCTGCTGTCGTGTATCTAGGACGTAAGGCCGTCTTCGCACTGCCTGAGTACAGGTGACGGCGGGGTGAAGGAAGAGCCTGGTGTAGCCCTGGGTATGTGTCCATCAGGATGGCTGACCGCCTTCAGGAGGTTGTGCTACGTTCTGTGGATGTCTTCTACCCACAGCGTTGGCAGCGAACATTCCGGGGCGGCTAATGGTAATACCGGGGGAGGGGGGTCTATCTGGAATGGGGTCTGTGGAAAAGCGCAAGTGGATGATAAGGCCTCTGCTGAGAAACTTCAATAGAGTGGGGAGAAAGGGGGTAGACACCCAGCAGTGGTAGAGTTAGGGTGTGGTATTAGGTAGGGCTTCTGTTTTCATGTATAAGTTCAAGCCTGTGTCTTTGCGCTAAACGGGATAAAGGTGGCCTGCGCATGCGTGTCCAGCTGGGGCAGAACTCATTTGGGAAAAAAGAATTTCGCTCCCGGGACGCAAGTCAGGATGAATTTTGACCGTTTCTTTTCAAACACACTGGACTCAGCCACAACGTCACTACAACCTCGACAGGAGAGTACTAAGACCGAAAGACAGCACAACACTTTGAAACATCTCATTTTTTAAATTTTCAACGAACATCCCAACGTCTTCTTGCGGCATGCGAATGAGATCACGTTATTTCGGTCAGCAAGAACAACAATAGACAACCAATTTGAAAACAGATATGAATATGCAGTGGACGTCTATGGGTGAAAAGAAGGAGGAAGGAAAGAGAGGAAGAAAGACAGAAACTGGATCACTGAAAATAATGAAAAACAAAAGGTATTAAAAGGAAAGAAGCAACAAACAAATAAAAGCACATGCATGGCCAAGTGCGAGCTAGTACGCACATTTGTTCGATTAAGAAAAGGCTTTCAACATGATGGCCGTTCAAGCTGCACTGTCATATATAAACGATGTTCGACGTTGCAGTAAACGTATCTTTACAAAGACCCGTCAAGGATTTAACTTGATGCTTGCCGTGTTAGTTTGATTGAAATTTTTTTTAAAATTGTGCCTTCTTATCTTTCGTAGATTTAAATTCTTTTTTCACCTAAGGCTAAGTGAGTTTATCTCTTTACTTGTCACTTACTTTTCATCTCTAGAAGGGGTGGTGATTATGACAAGTTGAAAGGAGTACAGAGATGAGCCACTTTTTAAAAGAAATATTATTAGGACTGAAACTGCCACGTACGTCATTTTAAGTTTATGTCTCATCTTGGGATATGCCTATAAGTGTTGCCCCTTTCGACGTGCTGATTAAGTTTCGGCTTAAAATGTTTCTTGACTGAATCCTCAGCTGTGGCCTAGTTATGACAGCTAAATGTGTGCATTAAAAAATATCTGACATCGCAAATGATAGGTCGGGCTTAACATTGTGCCTCGGAAATGAACTGACAGTTTGTGACAGTTGACGTCTTGGGACACTCGCTGGCGTCACTGAGATAAAGGATGTTATTTTTAATTTTTAAAAGCAGTTTATGTGGGGACGAATGAGATACTTATTCTTGGCTGGCAGTGAGGATGTTCCTTGGATTGTTAAGACGTGAACAAAATTAATTTGTAGACTCCACTTCCCGTGCAAGCAAACATGTGCTCGAACACACACAGTGTGTGTGTGTGTGTGAGAGAGAGAGAGAGAGAGAGAGAGAGAGATGCACGCACAGAGAAAAAGAGAGAGATCTGGACATAAACACTTCGAGAAAACTCACTGATTTGTTTCTAATGAGAAATGGAATATATTAGCCTTTATAGTCATCGATTACAATAAATAAACAAACACGCACAAGCCATACAGTTTCTATCCTAAGAGGTACCGTTTAGGCATTCACTAATTCCTTCTCTTAAACATTCTATTCACATATCTTGTGATTCGTTTCACAGCTGTGTTTGTGTTATCTGAATTAAAAGGCTCATGGCATTTATTAGACATGAAGACCAGAGGGGCTTTATGTCTGGAAGGTCTACCGCAGACAACATTGGATTGATTTGTGATATACTACACCTCACTCAAAAGTATAGAAAGCAAGGGTTGCTACTATTAGTATACTTTGAATATGCATATAAATTATGATAAAACTGTTGCGGTATGGACTGGTGTAATCAAAAGATGCTCGAACGACTCAAACCTATGCTCGTTCTGTTCACTATCTGAAGAGGCAATTGAACATTTATTTTTTGACTGTAATATTGTACAAAACTTCTGGAACATGCTTTTTACAAGACTGAAGGAGAAGTGTGCTCACCGTTAAAGATTAGAACTCACAAAAGAACTAATTATATTCCGTATTGAAAATGACTGTACAACAGATAAGATTTTTAGTTTGATTTTACTTATGTTTATCGATGTAGATCTTTAAATAGTTTTGCTGTTTTCATGAAGGAATACCAGCAAGATACCGGGTAGAAAAATATTACCACCCAGTGAATTGTAAAACAGACAAAACATGATACCATTTAAAAATTCACTTTTAGCTGATGGTCTCCCTTCTGACCTGGAGACACATCCTCACAACTCGCACACTTCATGTGCCCCACCCAGACATTTATGTGAAGTGGAAGTTCCCTTTTACTCTGCTTGTCTTGTATTTCCTTTCTCTCCCTTCTCTTTCCTCCCTTCTGTGTGTGTGTGTGTGTGTGTACACACCTACCTTATCTATTGTGTTCATATTCTTCATCTTATTAGACATACACTTGGGTAAATTTTGAAACCTAACATTTGTGATAGGGTTTGGTTCCAAAATATTCAGCAATGTAGGAGGCGACAAAATAACGGCGTTGCCGCATCAATATTCTGTTTAAATGAAAATGTAATTTTTGGTTAGCCTTGCATCAGATTTTGCAAAATATGGCAGAGCAGGTGGGTGGGAGGCGGTGGAGAGACAAATTGCGCTAAAGCTGACATGCACAGTTGTGGACTGAATGATAATATTCGTGATCTACAACCCGCTTTTTCACCTTCAAGACAAAGCTTGCATTAGTGTGGCGAATAGCATAACCAACCGGAGTGCTATAGTTTTCAACTAAAGCCTTCACCGGGTCTTCCTGATTCTACACTTGGATTGCTCGTTACTCCTCTTTTAGTATTAAAGTTCATATATATGTTTATACCCCTGTTATCTTTTTGTATCCCCCCACACACTTTCAGTATCTTTCTTTTGATCTTTTATTTTTCTTTCCTTTGGGCTTAGGTTTTATTTTTTGTGATAATATTCTTTATTCATGTCTGTCAGCAAAAGCTACATGAACCCTCCTTCAGTCGAATGTTATATATAGACACACACGCAACTATTAACATGCACACACACACACACATATATATATATAGTATATACAATATACGTATGGTTTGTGCATTCGCTATTCCTGGTTACTTTGGTCTGCCAGTAAAATAAAAATTTAAAAACCCAGAGAAGACCATCAACCAAGTGTCACCAAAGGTAAGCTCTTTTTCCATAAAGTTTCTCTTTACGAGATATTTTCTTTCTTTTCCCACCGGCAATAAAGACTTAATCGTCCTTAAGAGATTTCTCTGGTCGGTTTGGAGACGATAATGGCAGAGGAAACAATCTCTAGACTTTCATTGCGCATAAAACACTTGTTAAAAGCTGATCGTAAACCGGACACAAAAAGCAGGTCACGTGATCAAGTGACGCCGTTTTGTCTGTGCCCCACGCTAGGCTTTGCAAAGGTGGACAAGCGAGTGGCGGGATTCCGAAATAAACTTCTAGGTCTGAAAAAAATTAGCAAGCGAATGTCATCGAAGTATCAGGAAAAGGGGCTGAAATCGAAACTGTACGAATTTTTTTCAGCTTCTGTAGTTGACTAACCCTGAGGTGTTGTTCATAAACTTTGACCTTCGTGTATTCATTTAGGTATCGCCAATTACAGGAAACGACGAAAACATATCAATGAAACTCATCTCACTGCCAGAAGAGGACTGTTCTGGCTTATCAAAACACCTCTATAGCATCGCAAGCTTTTCTGACATTTAATAATGTAACATATTATGTTGGCGGTATGATTTGCTTCACAAAATATTATCATTTTCCCGGCGTTGTTGTATTTTAACCACCAGAACCACCAGAAGTTTTCGATTAATGTCAAAAGGGAGCAAAATCTCGTGTAGTGAATCTCGTCAGCTTGTCGAACAAAGTAACTCACAGGCTTTGAGAACAATGCAGCTCGCCAACAAAGCAGCTCTAGCCTCGCCAATCGCTTCACAAGGTCCCGAAACCTGTTCGATAAATGATTAACAGCATCTCTGCATGTCTTTACAAAGTACAAGCACAACTTGTTTACTTCAAGAACACACAAATCTTTGTTGTTGACAAGCCATAAATAACAACAACTTGTTTATTTCACAAATCAAAGATTCTTGACTACTTGAATACCTCAGAAAAAAATCTCGAAAGACACTATAACGATTTTTCGTGATAAGTAAACATAATTCCTTCGTTTAAATAAAAGTTTTATTTCATTATTTCATTGATTATCCTGTCGTATAATGAATGCAGTCTGAGCACACGATATTCCTTATTAGTTCATTCTTTTACAAATAGAGAGATATTGCCCAGTCTGTTGCTTTGGACCTGGAAAGAATTCCGCTTTCCTTGACTAAAGACTACTCCCTCCAATCGCCAGTAGTACTCACGATTCTGTGAGGGATAGTTGAAAGGAACACAAGAGAATAACACTGGCAGATTAGTAATTCAGGAACAATCACTCTCGTCTATTTTCGCTTCGACCTACTTCCGTACCCGGTTACTGTCTGTGTGTTCATGGCCCCGCATTGGTCTGGACCATTCATTAACAGGACAAGGCTGGTCTAAACTTGGAACTCTATGGTCACCACTGACGTCAGAGTTGTTTCTGGAAGCCAGAGGCCATTAAATCCCTGGCGGAATGCTCTGACTCGAGCAAGAGAAACGAGCGGAGAGAGGGTTTTTTTAAAGCAGAGGGAGTGGTAAATTTAATTTAGATCTTAAGTGACCTAAAAAAAAAGTCGTTTTTGATTTGCTCCGTGATAAAAGCTCTACTGACTGAGCAGAAATCACGACCATTGTGAACACTCGTGTGGACGCAAGGTAAAGGTTGCGTAACTGTGGCTCCAGCAAAGTGTTGGCAGCAAGAACATATTCATGAGAAATTTTCGACACCGCCTTCTCGCCTGCTTCCAGCAAAGCTGCCATAGCGACGTATCTACAAACCAAAGATTAGATTCGTGCGACAGCTTTTAAAGCAATGTGCAGCCTGAACGATATATAGATGTCTTGAGGGTGCGTTGATTTGCATCAAGTTTACAGCTGGGAAAGGGTACAGCAGTTCCGCTGTAAAAATGATATATCGCCCAACCAGTTTGCCTGTCCTCGATGTAAAGCAGCGATTGAAGGCGAGAAACTTGCTGCTTGACTGCGCTACATATAGCGGTATCAGGTCTCAAGTGGAGTCGAGGTACTTAAATTTAGAAGACTAGATCACAGGGAAACCGTGACGTTACGTATGTACTGGCAGATAACACAAACACAACTGGGAAACAAATCTCGAGATATCTGAATAGCTTGTTTAAGAGAAGCAATAAGTGAAGGTTTTAATGGTAACTATTATGATATCACAGAAACTGTGTGACTTACTTATTGGTTGGTTGGTTGGTTGGTTGGTTGGTTGGTTGGTTGGTTGGTTGGTTGGTTGGTTGGTTGGTTGGCTGGTTGGTTGGTTGGTTATGCTAAATTTTAAAGGTTATTTGTAGAGCATGCACTGTAAAAACTACTTCGTTGCGCATGCGTTCTGACGACCACTTTGGAAAAAAATCTCTCCTTACAGGCACCCAAGGATCGTCTTTGAATGAAGGAAAGAGATTGGTTTCGTATCTCGCGCATCTTCGTTATCGACACGAGCTCGTCTAACCTTACGCCGTAGATAAGCGATGACATTGTGGCCTTGAGCTCCAGACGTGACGTGTTCACGGGATCGAAATGAGTTCATGACAAAGCGCCACCTCCGGCACGCCGGCCTGTCCTCAGTCTGTGCGGACATAAAGTAACCGAAGACACTCTTATCGCTGGCATGTGCTTGACATAATTCTTTCTCTCTCTCAGTTAATTACCAGATTTGCTGATTGAGAAACTTAATGCGGTTCTTGCTGTTGGTCTGGAGAGCGTTTCCTCTGCTTGGTCAGCAATCATTCAGCTGAAGTTCACTATGGCGTGACAGAATTTTCTGGAATGGTGTCGCTGGTCTGTAAGAGGTGAGAACCTGGTGAACTAATGCCTGCTGAGACATGGCTCAAGTAAATTCAAAATATTATTCATCCCAAATGATACAAATCTGTGTGCTGACGATGAAAGTGAATGCATAGAAACTGTATCTATTTTAACATAAGACTCCAACTAATGAGACATCCGTCAGCGTGCAAGCCCCCCCCCCCCCGCCACAGAGAGGAAGAGGAGACAGAGAGAGAGAGAGTGACGCACGCAGGGAAGCGTTCCCCCACCAATACCCCCATCCACCCACTGACTGGGAACCAGTGCTTGACAAAGGGTATATTTTTTTCATGCTGTTGCCTTGCCCTTCATGCAGAACGAGCGTTCCTTACAGCGTGCAGCTGCCTCTGCCCACAGAACCTGAACCTGTCTTGTGCAGGCGCACGTTTCTCCTTGATCCCTGCCACGTGGGATCACGTTGTCAGGTGCATACAGGTGACCTGGACATTGTTAAACTGCATGTCATGCTTAATGATGGCGAAGATTAGTGGCTCAAACTGGCTTGCTGGTCACGGGTCAGCTGACGCTTGTGCACATGCACCTGTTCTTCTTTAAGGCCGTATGAAAGCACAAGAGCATCAGTTCTGGCGTTGTCCACCATCTACCTCAGACACCTGCGAATTTATTTTGTCACGCTCCTCTCGTACAACACGAGACCAACCTCATCGTATTAGCTGACAGTCGGCATCTGCTCGCGGGAGCTGCTGAAGTGGTAATATCGAACCTCTACTAAAAATGGTTGAAGTAGTAATTGCTAGGTGTAAGCGATTATTTATGGGTGAGACTTGGATCGGACCGATGTTGCTGCTGTTTTAGCAATAGTCATCATCGTCAATGGGGAGTTTTCACAGGCAGAATTAGCAGAGCGCTCTTCAGATAAAAGGTGCTTAGAACCATAAATTGTGGTCTCGAATGCTCAATGTTAGTTTTAGTTTTATAGGCCACTAAATAATACAGGTGCGAGTAAAAGGAATTGCTTCTAGTTTTTAGTGTAAAGTCGTTGATGCTTAGCTTTCACATTTTGTAGTTTGTCATCAGGTCACAAATCACACTGACGTTGCTTTTTTTTCCAAAAAAGGAGGTAAAACGAAAATGGAGATTGGAATGAGCCCAGCCATAACCTGACGCGTGTTTTAAATTTTGGTCATTAAAGGAGAATTATCAGAATCTGGATTGCCAAATCCAGACCGGAAGACATCTGTAAGAAAATCTGAACTTTCTTGGCGTGCAAATGAAATTCGCCAGCCTTGATTGTTAGGAGAATAGAGCGGCAAACACGGGCAGACTAGCAGACAAAGAGGTAGGCGGGCTGATGGACAGAGGGAAGAATGGATGAACGGAAGGACAAAAGGAACGAAAAGAGGGCAAATGGAAGGAAGGATGGATGGAGAAATGGAGATAGAGTCCGGAGGGAGGGAGAGTTTCACTCCGAGAGAGACTTACAGGCAGGATCAGAATCTGGATCGAGCTGCCGAGGCATTCCAAGATGGCGATCGCACGGATCTTGTTTCCCCGTCAGCCGTTGCCAACCCTCCGAGGTGAAATGTCACCACAAGTAACCCGACACTTCGGCGCGATGTGTTTCTTGTATTTAAAATCATGTCCTCTACCCGCCCACGTAGCGATCGTGGAAAAGCAAGTCGAGACGAAGTTGCCGGCGAAGAGAAGACATGTCAAGACTATCAGCAAAGGTTGGCATCGATTCCTGCCGCTTGGCGACGGCGCAGCTTCCCTCCTGGCTATCTTTTGTATTCGAGATGTCTACTTTGACTTTTCTGCTGCCTTGAAACCCCAGTCCACGCCCTTACCCGCGACCTACTCCTAGAGTCACAGTTCCTTTTCTCCCTATGATAAATCGGGTCTTTGCGATAGCCACCTTTCCTCAATCCCCAGGGGCTGTTCGCTCATCATCGACCAAGTATTTGGGTTGTCATCACGAGTTCAGTAAAATTTGTCACAATACTGAATACTTTCATAGACAGCGTAAATATTCTATGTCTCCTTTTCATACTTTTATCTTACTTTTTATATGTCTTTCAATCTCTCCTGCTCTTTGGGGTTTTGGTTGCTTCTCCTCACAGTCACACGTGGACACCCTCACGCACTGGGCAAGCTGCAGATGCACGTGCATGTAGATACGACTGCAAAAAGGCATTCCCAAGCTACAGTTTCCTCACTTACACTACACCGCGACAGCTGGTACAGTTAAAAGAAACGGAAAGGGACATGTGCCATTCGGAACACGTACGTTATAACAGTTTCCTTCTAGGAGCTGACACGACTGACTGTAGCTTTTAACTGGGTAGGAATTCCCTGTTGGGAATGTGTATCGCGACAGCAGTACCGTCCCCTACCGGGAATGTGTATCGTGACAGCACCGTCGTCTACCGGAATGTGTGAATCGTGACAGCTCCGTCCCCTACCTGGAATGTGTAATTCGTGACACTCCGTCTTCCAACGGGACGACAGCACCGTCGTCTACCGGGAATGTGTGAATCGTGACAGCTCCGTCCCCTACCTGGAATGTGTAATTCGTGACACTCCGTCTTCCAACGGGACGACAGCACCGTCGTCTACCGGGAATGTGTGAATCGTGACAGCTCCGTCGTCTACCTGAAATGTACGAGTCGTAAGAACCCTGTCGTCCACCGGGACTGTGTGTATCGTGACAGCTCCGTTTGGAACCGTCCTCCCGGGTTTGACAGACAACTGGCTGCGTTACCTGCCACTAGCGACATCTGTAATGACAATAGTTGCAGAGTATAACTGAATCTTTCTTTTGCCTGCAAGTTCCATTTGCTTTGGGCATCAATGGACAAGATTACTAAATTACTGACAGCAAATACCTGAAAATGTCCCAGAACTGCTCGATTTGAAATGAAACCACGTGATGCGTTTAGTGCGCAATCTGAGTCTTTCGACTTGGAGACGCTCAGAGAGAGAGAGAGAGGCAAGAACGGAAGGGCTAAAGCATAAATGGAGAGACTTTATTATTTAACATTTCGTCTAGTTCTTGGACCAGCATTGGAAGGCGAATGAATTGGCCACTGTGCTTACTGCGTGCTTACTGTCACGCATGTGCACCAGGAAGAAGCAAGATAGAAAATAGCAATAGGACAAAAATCCTCACATTCTAGCGAGTGAAAGAGATCGAGATCTGAACTGTATACGCCATCTGGTATGTCCATTAATACCCATCCTTCTGTGCCTTTTTGCACGTTCGCCCCCATAAATAATTGTTTTCCTGCATAATCTATATCTATATAGGGGTGAGAGAGAGAGAGAGAGTTGGAGGAAGAGAGAAAAATCTATATTTGCCAATAATAGAATTTACCCTTCTTTCGTCAAACTTCCTCCTTTCGCTACCCCTACCCTTCCACCATCCTCTTAAATAAAAATGAGTTATAGCTTCGTCCTTGAAGAAAACTTGCTCGTTTGCTTGACGGCATCAAACAGATCAACAGAGCGGACGACAGCCCAAAATAGCGTTCCATAGATAGCTTCCGTGCAGATCGATACAGTCCACCAACGTCACTGCTGATGCACTGCAGAGATTGTCTCCCTTCCTTCTCGTCTCTCCCCACCCACTTTTCCTCTTCACATTTAAGTTCTAGACTTTCTGAGTTAATCAAGAAGTTGCTTATCGCGAGAAATTTTTTTCGTTTATAGCAGCATTTTTTAAGAATCTGTTTCTACTTTCTTCGGCTGTACCCCGAGAAAGAAAAAAAACTTGTAGAACGATCATTGAACGCAGTAAAAAAAAAAAAGTATTCTTAAAATACCCACTGAATTAGCATTTAGCAATTTCATGTCAATGACACACTGGCGTGCCTGTTTTTTTTCTCTCAGCAACATACATACTGACATATTACAAACTCAGCAAAAATGACACGACAGTCTCATGTCATCAACCGACTGACATGTTGTTGTTGCTGTTGTTGTTTCTTTTTGGTCCCTTGAAATAAGACTGCAATACTAGAAAATTCACTAGCAGTGTCATTACGGGATGAGTAACACACTGCGTCCTCTTTGATCATTCAGTGACAAGCGACTGACATCTGTGAGATCAGCGACATTTTGTGCTAATGCTTATCTGTGCTACACATGTCCAGGCGCTGCTAGGAGAGAATTAGGATCTATCTACGTATCTATGTATCTAATCTTACTTACCCACCTACTCATCGTTAGATCGATCGCTTGATGTCTAGTTGTCAGTCTGTTTGCTCATCTCATCCGTCTATACCTCCGTCCTTTCCTCTTTCTCTCGCTCTCACCGTCTGTCCATATATTGTCCGCCTCATCCACTCCTCTTAAAAGGTAAAGGTTGTCCTATGGTCTGTTTTGGGTCGTTGGGGAGCGGGGGTGTGTGAGATCCCACTTCTCCGTGGGCCAGCATCGTTAGGGCTGTGTCCTTCTCTCCTTCCCTGCCTTACCTTCCCTGACCCATGGATCAGGTCCCCATTCTCGGCTAAGCAAAATGGGGCAAGTGTGCTGCGGCGAACGGGTATCGAACCAACGCCTTCGGGTTCGGAGGCCAGCTCTTACAAAAGATTTCTAAACATCCTTGTTATTTGCGACAAGCATAAAAATGCGATAAAAACACCTAGCGTCTAACCTTTGACGACAAGGAAGTGATTGTTATGCTATGCTATCCAAAACAAACAGGTAGGAGATTAGCTAGTTCAGGATTCGGTCGAAAGACGTCGCCAGTTTTAGCAAGCTATTTTCTTGGAATTTCCTGCTTGTTATAATCACGCAAGAAAATAAAGGTAGGGAAACTTTATGCCGTTGATAAGGGAAACCTAATGGATTGCAGTACGCATGAAAACATATTGATCTCTCTTCCACTCCCCACTCCCCTCTTCCACTCCCCACTCCCCTCTTCCCACTCCCCACGCTCTTACGCCAACGTGTGTCACGAAACGCTTCGATTTCTTTCATCTGCAACGCCAAGCTCTTTAATTCCATGGCGGGAGTTATGCATAGCAGACTTTTTAAAGTTTTGTCTCGAACTTTTTTCAGGAATCCACGTAAGTGGATGTGGATCCGTTCATTGTTCCTAAATGACGATAGACATGGTTCACCCCTTCTTCAAGTCGTCGCCACTAAAACTGAACAAGTCATATTTAACTTTTACGCTGACGACATGGCGACAAGTTTCTTTCTCTCTAGAACCTCGATAGTTATAACCCAAACAGACTGACATCAAAAATGAACTTCAATCTCTAGTCGGTAGTAATTTGAGACAACGACGCACGATTAAAAGACACCAAGTCTTGTTAAGTATAGCTTGGAAAAACCAAACAGCTTATACAACAGACGACTGACTTTCATGATAAAAACGCACACCCCACCCTTACCTCCCCCTCCAGCGTGCTCGCACGCACGCACGCACACTCACACACGTACACACACAAAGAAAATGAAAGGGACTGTGGTGTATCAGATTACCCAGCTGTCTGCGTCATCCTGAGATTGCTGCTGATTCTTTATTTTGTAGGCTTGAATTAAATCTGATACAGACACCAATATAGAACTAGTTACCTGACACGTATTGCGTGCTTAATATTTAATCCGTCACTGCTCAGGTGGACGAGTGCTTGTAGTTTGTAGATTTACACCTGAAACAAATGGTCATGTGACTACCTCATAGAGTTTTAGGGAGCGTTGCCCATGTTCGTCTGCCATCGGTTTGTAACCTGAATTTGTAATCTGTACATGTAAAGCGATATTAAAGATGGTAGTGTGGTCATGTAAGCGGCCTGTGTGTATCTGTACATGTCAAGCGATAGTAAAGATGGTAGTGTGGGCATGTAAGCGGCCTGTGTGTATCTGTACATGTAAAGCGATAGTAAAGATGGTAGTGTGGGCATGTAAGCGGCCTGTGTGTATCTGTACATGTAAAGCAATAATAAAGATGGTAGTGTGGGCATGTAAGCGGCCTGTGTGTATTGAGGGTTTAGGTCTGTCTCACTCCGCTTGGACTTGGTATTTCGCTTAGAGATTACACTGGAAGGTTAATTTTGGAAGTTTTGCTGCGTGTGCGAAAAGGAGAGTGTGGGAGGGGAGCATATAAGTAGTTTGGACCGTAGGAGAAATAAATGCACATGTCCTTTGTAGGTTGAAAAGAATAGAGTAGGTTGAAAAGAATAGAGTAGGCTGCAAGCATAATGAAGAACACACACGACAACACTCAGCCACGAACGCACAAACAAGCATATAATACCCACAAAAGGATGTCGTCCGAACATTTCTGAAAGGCTCATTCATCGTTTTGGCATAAAGATTTTTTTCAGTTTCTTCCCAGCGCAAGCACGCTCCGTGAAAAAGTGCCTCAAGAAGTGTCGAGAAAACGATTATCGCTGTGCAGGGACACAATCTAACTACGCCTGAGGGGTGGGGGTGGGGGGTGTTGAGGCGCCAAGGGGCTAGTCGTCACATAAACGCGACACGTGCCACATCAAACAGTCAAGGAGAACACATTTACTTTTATAGATTAATGGCGTCAAAGCCCTCGCCACGGTTCAATGAATGTAAGGTCGTGTGCTTTCGCGGCTTTTCTTTTCATTTTGTTTTTTCTCTTCCCTTCGTGTTAGTTTCTTCTTTTCCACTCCTCTTCTTTTCGAATTCTTCCTTCCTTCATTTTGTCTCTTTTTGATCTCTTCTTTTCTTCTGTCACTTCCAATTCTTTCTTCTCTCCACATCCTTTCTTTTCTTCCCCCCCCCCCTTTGTCCTTCTTCCTTTCATTTTGGGGATCAGGTTGAGTGACCTTCGACGGTAAATATATAGATAGTCTGTGGGTGTAAAAGTCTACATGAAGAGATACAAACACTTTGGTTTGGAATTCATGATAGCTGTTCTGTATATTTTGTTAGCGCATATCTGCTAACGTCACAGCTATTCAGCAATATACGTCACCCGTCTTTTATGCGTAGGCCTAAATGTGTTCTCTGTATTCCGTCTCAGCCCTATGTCCTTCTGACTTCACGCGAAAATTTCTTTTCTGCCTTGTCTCACAAGTTTCGCTTGTAACTGCATGGTGTGTAGGGCAGGTAATGCGTGACAAACCCGTAAGGGAACGGAGTGCCTAAATTGCCTCGGGTTAACTGAACGACCACAGCCAATCCGTGCAAGGAGCTTTGACCTATAGGTTAGTTTTGCTCGAACAGAGTGGGAAAAAATCATTATACAAGTTGCTATTTTCTTCGCTACTTAATGGCCTTGGTCGTTTATAAATCTTCAGTGGCACTTCCGTACCTGCCAGGTAGCTGACATAAAACGAAGACATCCTATTATGGAGTGAGACGAATTATTCATAACTTAACTAACACCTCGCCATGACTCATAGCAACACCCCATGACTCACATGTAGCAGGTCATGACTCGTGCAGAATCTAAACCGCATCTGATGACTTATACATAAGTAAAATCACAGGTCGCCCATATAGTCTAAGTAACACCTCATGAGACAAACAGCCAAACTAAAGCATCATAACGCATATTCGATCTTTAAAAAAAATACACCTCCTTCAGAGCAGCGGTCTAGCATGCGTCACTGGACATGAAAGGTGTATTGACTCTCAGGTAACACATCACCGTTCAAAACAAAGAGCCTCGTACGTTCTCCAGCAAAACCCTCGTGAACGTGCTGAAGAACTCAGGTGAAGAGGCATGGTGGACTAATATATGTATATGTAAAACAAGCAGAACAAAGCAACAGCTCAATTGTTTCGGCGTCTTCCTGGTCTGTTGTCTTCTGATGGCGTCCAGCGAGTCCTCCAACATTGATCGCGGGGTCTGACAGGATCGTAAACTGCTGCAGGCGGAATAACTCGTACAGACAAGCAAGCCGCGCTCAGAAAAAGTCTGCAGTTCCTGATCTTGCTCCTGCAGCAGCTGCTGCTGCTGTTGTTGTTGCTTCCGTCGTTGGTGAGCTGCTGAGAGGAAAAACTCGACTGGATTAAAAGCAGTGGCTGACGTTGACGTCAGATGTCTTACAGGCGCCGGTGATTTTTGAGCAGAAGCAATCTTCTGTACAATACTGCAAAATCTGTTTTAAAAAGCCTTTGTGACGTCTTCAGTGAGCTGAGATCTATCCCTATTATTTTTTTTCTACGCTCATCGTTAATATCCGCAAGATATTTATGTATGAACTTGTCTTGCTAATTCCAATGTTGCATGCGTTGGCAGTTTTGGCACTGTTTCAGGTCTTGCAAATTAAAGAGTATATATAGAGCTAATGCGCTACTTTTATCTCAGATTTCTAGATCTTTCATAGCTACTTAGCATTATATGTATATACAAGCAGTGGTGTAAAATTGTCCATTGGTGTAAAATTGTCAACAGATACCCCTTGGTTAATGGGCTAAACACATTTTCGGGAGCTGCACGTCACCAAGCCCTGGCATTCGTTATCAAGGCTTATGTCTGAAAATATCTGTACCTCTGTCTTCTGAGCGTGGTGTCATCGTTCTGCCTCGACACAAAAATCGTTTTCGCGTGCAGTCGTAATATTTTGTCATCCTCTCACTCTCAAGCAATGATGGGCACTCAGTACTGAACGATTGATCACTGTTCTGTGCGTTCGTTTAACCATAAAGTCAAGAACTGCTGCGATCGGCCTTAATTCACCTTACTGAATTGATCTGCAAGTCCCAAGTCTTCATCTCCAAGTGCTAACTAAGTCAGTGATTCCTCAACAGACTTTTCGAAAAGCGAACGCTTGCCTATTGTTTCTGTAGTAGTCATGACAAGCAACCACAGTATTGCACCAGATCTCTTCTCTGCTCCCTCCGACCTCTGTCTCCTGCACTCACATTCTCTCTCACTTTCGGCTCTAACCGCAGAGAATGGCGGTTTTAACCTCATCCATGTCCGTTTCGTTACACCATTCGACCCATCCTCTAGTAAGAATTTATCTGGCTGCGGGGTTTTCAGCTGGCCGGTTCCATGTCGTTATTTATGAATGACGTTTCTCTCCATAATTCAGGAGGCAATGGCGGTGGTGCGGGGGGGGGGGGGGGGGGTAGGGGCAGAAAGAAATCATGAATGGACGGGCCACTGTCTGACACAGCGTAAACACCAGCGTGCGTCATTCCGCTCCAATCTCGCGACCAGAAATAGCCCTCACCTTGACGAATGTGACGTCAGAGGCAAACGCATCGACCGGCGGCCGTGTCTTCTGCGGAGGCACGGAGTGGAATTTAGAGAGAGCTGTGGGGTGGGGGGGGGAGCAGAGAAAGAGAGAGCAGAGGGTACCCATTCTGGTGGCGGAGGCGAGCCATAAGCCGAAACAAGCCATGAAAAGAAGCTCTAGTCTGCTGCTCTGCCTGCCTGCTATCCCTGTAAACCAGTTTTGGTGTCGGCGCACTATCTGACACGCGCATAAAAAAATCTCCATCGTATGCAGACGTTCGGGTGGAAAGTACTGTTACAGGGAGTTACAGTGAGTTTTCTCTTCCAAAGCTCAGACGCTGACAGGGCACAGCACCTTAAGAGTTGTTATTTGGACTCATTCAATCTGTCACGTGACAGTTGATGCAGATATCGCAGTGAGCAAGAACGGTATTGTAATGCACCCACACGCACACAGACACACGCGGAAGCACACATTTCATATATTGTCACCGTGTGTTTGCATAAGCAATAAAAATTGCAACAACTATATATTTATACGTTAACTAACACAGTCGGCAGTGTGCGTGTGTGTGCGTGTGTACTGTGTGCGTGCGTGCGTGCGTGCTTGCTTGCTTCGATAAATAGATGGATAGATGGATTTGTGGAACTGCAATACTTTTAACTTTATTGTCGTCAAAATAATAAGACCCTCTGAACATTAATACACAAGTTCAGATACACAATTTCAAAATGATGTAGTTGATATAGCTGTGACAAACTGAAATTTCGTCTAAGGAAAAAAATTAAGAAGAGGCAATAGTTTAAAAACGTAAACACATGAGCAATGGCTTTCACTGAGACGTCTCTTGCCGAATGGGATATTTTTGGATCAGGACTTGATTGATACATTGCCTGGGGAATTATGCACGTCTGCAAAACTCTAGCGTAAAGCTAGTGCGGTCATATCGTGTAAGCGCAAAATTAAATGCTGTGAAATACCGAGGACTGCAGCTCAAACACTAATCTAGTAGCGAAAAACAAAATCGTTGAGATTGTATTTCGGGTGTCCATCTCAAGAAAGGTTTTGAACAAACATTTTGAATCCGTAAGACGAGATTCAAAATGACTTTGAATTATGCCTCTCCCTTCCACCCTCCCTAACATAACGCGCAATTGCCATATCTCTCGCGATCAGTATCAGGAGGCAAAAGCATATCTCGCAAGCCATTTGTCCAGAGTACTCACTACTGAATGACTGTCAGCGGTTGTTCATTTCAAAGACTGAAGCTGAACAGCGACAAAATGCTGCTGTTCTCTTTCTTCCACGTTGCTACGCAAGTCGTTCCGTTTTCCTACCCCCCCCCCCCACCTCCAAATACTTTCCTGTGGCATCTTGCTGCTCATCTCCCACAACACAGCCACCACTTCGCCCTGAAGGAGACTCCACCATGACGTAAGCAAACATCTTAATTTAGACTGCAGCGCATATGTGCACCGTCTGGCAATAAACAAACCCTTCCACGAACTGTTTTATTGTCGGGCTCCGTGCTTCCCGGTTGAAATGTCCAATGCTGACAAAGACATTCCGATCCCCATCCTGTGTAACCCGCGCGCCCTCTGTCGGAAACACCAGCGCAGGTCAGTGCCGGGGACCGATGGGTTCCGCGAAGCACTGCAGCCTAGCAACCTTCCTTCCATGCTTAGAGGCGCGGGCCCTGGCAACCACCCCTCGCTCGCGACCTTTCAGTCCCGTCGAATTCGATCTCGTCTGCAAGATGTTCGATCGGATCGAAAAGACAGAGAAGGCTTGCCAAATATTTCTCGGCACGCAAAGGCGACGGAAAGAGCAATGCCTGCTGATTCATTCTGTTCCTTCTGAAATGCAAGTTGTCAATAAGTGGTGGAGTCGACCTTGGCCTGCAGCCACTACTGCATTCTAAACCGACATATTCATTCATTTATTTATTTTTTTAATTATAAAAGAAGAGCCCATTTCCTTAAGGCCGGTTTAGACGCTTCAAAGGTTTCGTGGTTTCAAAGCTAAGAAAGCTTCGATTGAAGGCGCCAGTGTTTACATGCGGCACGACACAGTCGCCTTGACCCCGTGGCTGAGATCATTTGACCTTTTGCCCTGATCTTCGTGATAGTAGCTGGCAGGGTTTCAAGATGTCAAGCTTTCAAAAAAATAGAAACCCATTCTATCCGCCCGAAACCTTGATCCGGTTCCTAGCTGATTCAAGATTTGAAAAGCGTTTCAAGGTGATTCAAAGTACCAACTTTGAAGTGTAAACTGGCCCTTAGGTGCAGTCCATCGGACTTTGCTGTCACAACAATTAGCGTTCTTTACCAGCATGCAAGGCAACAACGGCTGAAAGTGTCAAAAACTCAACCTCCTGTCGACCAATTGTTGGCTTCCTTTCGGCGTTCTGTCGGCCTACTCTAGGTGTACGATTTTAGACTTCCTGCCAGCATCACCTGTTGGGCTCTGCTGTTTTGGTATCATCTCTATCTTTAGTCGCGCGGAACATTATAACGCTTGAGAAGAGAGATTTGGCCATGGGATAGAAATGATGAACATGTTACTTCGAGATATGTATATTTATCCCGAAGTTTCCAGTCGTCAAGAAACGTCTTTGCAAACTGATCCGCATCTGTTTACTTTTGAGCAAGTTTTCAGGAAGTGTATGCTCTTGGGTTCGGTTGCATAAGCGTTCATATCTGCACTTTCGCACATAAGAGGGTCATAAGCCCTTTCGTCCCATGTGTTTTACGTCCCCACCTTTGCGTATAATGAGGTTGGTTGGTTGGTTGGTTGGTTGGTTGGTTGGTTGGTTGGTTGGTTGGTTGGTTGGTTGGTTGGTTGGTTGGTTGGTTGGTTGGTTGGTTGGTTGGTTGGTTGGTTGGTTGTGCCGTCCCGCCGCAAACTATGTGCATATCAGGACGGTGTTGCTTAGACAAAGTTTACGTGCTGCCACACGTGGGACCGCTGTAGCAACACGGGCTTCAGTCCCACCCAGTCACATTATACTGACACCGGGCCAACCAGTCCTAATACTGTTCCCAATAGTGCCAGGCGTCTGGCAGGGCAGCTACTAGATTGTCAATTTTTAAGTCTTAGGTATGACTCGGCCGGGGCCGGAAACAACGACCCCCCCCCCCCTTGCAAGCGGACACCTTCTCTACGAAGCCATCGAGGCGATAAGTCAGAAAGCAGGAGGTTCGATCACCCCAACCCTGGATACCTACAAGTATGTATGGGATATTGTCCGTGTCTTTCTTATCTTGGAATCTGTAATGATTTTGGTAAAACTGACTTTAATCAGACTCTTGGAATTAAAGTTTAAAGGGACCTAATAACAATTTCAGTACGTAAACGTTCATCTTAGGGTAGACAAATCAAGGAATCACCGTAGTTTGAAATCACAAAGTTAAACCTGTAAATATTTGAAGGGGATCGACACACATACGTAGGGCGGCGATGTGGCGAACTAAGGTTTCTATTGCAGACAGTTTGTTGAAAGTGGGGCTACATACGCAGGGGAAAAATCTGCTCAGTCCGCGGATTTGCGGAAAGAAAGGCCTGACAGACGACCTTGTTTGCCTTCAACAAATACAGTCTAAGAACTGGGACAGGCCACTGAGTTCACATACAAGCTCCAAGTAAAACGTATAGACGTTATTTTCTTTCCTGTCTCACTTCTTTGTTGTCGAACTCCATGATGGAGTTCTCCTGGACTATAGCGGGTTATGCAGGTTCTGGTTAAGCTGTAAGAGCTAGGACGTTAAGCTGCAAGAACTAGGAGGACGTTAAGCTGTAAGAACTAGGACGTTAAGCTGCAAGAACTAGGAGGACGTTAAGCTGCAAGAACTAGGAGGACGTTAAGCTGCAAGAACTAGGAGGACTTTAAGCTGCAAGAACTAGGACGTTGAGCTGCAAGAACTAGGAGGACGTTAAGCTGCAAGAACTAGGAGGACGTTAAGCTGCAAGAACTAGGAGGACGTTAAGCTGCAAGAACTAGGACGTTGAGCTGCAAGAACTAGGAGGACGTTAAGCTGCAAGAACTAGAAGGACGTTGAGCTGCAAGACTAGGAGGACGTTAAGCTGCAAGACTAGGAGGACGTTAAGCTGCAAGACTAGGAGGACGTTAAGCTGCAAGAACTAGGAGGACGTTAAGCTGCAATAACTAGGAGGACTAAAGTGATTGGCTGCTTGTCCTTTAACGCCAAGCGAGCATCGAAAGCTGTCCCATGACGTGAGTAGGAAGGTAGAGGGCGATGAAGGATGTTCGGAAAAAGTACAGGAAACTAAAGTCCCCGTGGAAAAACCATGACTACCGGCCATGTAAGCAGGTGCCACAAGCAGGGAAAGTGCGCGATCTGGTCACAGCACTTGAAACATGTCCATCTGTGTCACTGACCAGCACGCGTTAACTATACGCTAGATGCAGTACCAAACACTAAAATGGACCTACAATTAATAAATAACGCAACATGATGCATAGTGGTTGATTGTGATGAAATAATTGGGAAACTGCTGTAGCTTTACTTGTTCAGCTGCACACTTTGTTACACACACACACACACCCCCTCACATACGCACACTCACACACACACACTCTCTCTCTTACTCTCTCACACTCTCTCATACTCTCTCTATCTCTCATACACACACACACACACGAATAAAAGAGTCTTCAGTAAACTCTTTAGACCCTCTGGACAAGAACGAAAAACTAGAAGACAGGATATTCGAAATGTACGTGTACTCCCAAATCCTTCACTAGGAAAAGGCACAAGAAAGGATCCCGAAACAAACACTTCAAGAAGTCCTTCAAGAAGATCTTCCAAAGATAAGGTCTAATATCAGTAATTTGATTAAACGACCCATAAGGCAGTCTTTATTTTTAAAAGATCAAACTAGAATATGTAATACTTTTGTCAAGAGTTTATAGTACCGTGATAAGGATCTATAGTGTGGCTCTGTGATTCCACGAACATTCAAATCAGTCCAAATCGGCTTCGACAGTTTTATTTGTGCAGAGGTTTGTGAATTTGATATCCTGCCAAAAGATTGCAAAATCGAAAAATAAAACTGATTAAAAAGAAAGAGACTGTCACTGTTCTAAAATTATAGAGAGGAAAGGGGGGAGAGGGAGAACATTCAAAAGAATAAAAGAAAGAAAAAGAAAGAAAGAAATGACAAAAAAAAACAGAGAAAGAGACAGAAATCAATTTCCTTTTTGAATGTTTACTAGTACAGCCACGACTTCATCCCTTTCTATTCCGAAGCAAGTCTGCCACATCTATAAGTGACAGCATTTCTTAGATGCGTTTCTGGCCCTGTGCTGCTGACGTAAATCCGGTTTTATTTTAAGAAAACAATTATGCGTGCCTTTGGCCGATTCCCCGCTGGCGCTCTTGCAGATGAATCAATTCCTCTCCATCGGGCGTGGTGCAGGCTCGCTCGAGTGGCCGGAGAAATCTATTTCTGGCCTGCAAACACAAATTATGTCTGTTCATTACGCGACCGAAAAAACTCTGTGTCGTTGTTGTTGTTTCCAGTTAGGGTATTCGATTACTGGATTGTCATAAAATGAAGCCCTTTACATTTCTGCTCCCAGAAAACTGCGAGAATCTCGTGAGAACAGAATCTGTTGAACGTCCCTCTTTCGAATAACGATTGACCTTCGTCCAATTATTTTAAAAATATTCCATAACAGGAGAATTCTGTCTGTCCAACCAACATAAAGAACATGCAGTTCAGAGCGGAAATCGTTACTTCTATTTAGAAGCTGATCCGACATTCCTTCTGGTACTGTTTGGGTGGTTGGTCTCAAAGCTCGAAAACAAATGTAGATGAAATGCTTCCATGTAGATCACCTGTTCCAATTAGTGTCACGACTGCCCTGATGTTCGGATGATTTATTTTCTATGGTGTCTTTGCGTCTGGTAACAAAAGTCAAATCAAACCAAAGCCAAACCAATACAGTACACTACAATAAACCAATACCGTAGACTACAATAAACCAATACCGTAGACTACAATAAACCAATACAATACACCACAATAAACCAATACAGTACACCACAATAAACCAATACAGTACACTACAATAAACCAATATCGTACACTACAATAAACCAATACCACACACTACGATAAACCAAAACAGTACACTACAATAAACCAATACCGTACACTACAATAAACCAATACAGTACACTACAATGCAATACAACGCAGTACAGTACAGTGCAATACAATGCTATTTAACGCAGTACAAATCGAAAGAAA
Organism: Lanistes nyassanus; assembly: GCA_004794575.1. Taxonomy (NCBI): domain Eukaryota; kingdom Metazoa; phylum Mollusca; class Gastropoda; order Architaenioglossa; family Ampullariidae; genus Lanistes; species Lanistes nyassanus. The sequence goes on from SMGT01005975.1 coordinate 48,127, forward strand.
ACGAACCAGAACCCAAACTGAAAGGACACAAAAAGGAAACAAGCTTCCAATAGTAACATTATTAACATATTATTTTAAAAGATAAAATTTTCATTTTGGAATTTGTATCAATTCTTAAATGTAATTTCAGTCACTATGTCTTTCATGTATTTCCTTTGTGTCCTTTGTGCATTGACCGTTGTGAAACCAGTAGTTCTGTTCCTGCAGAAACAAGTCTGCCACATCTGCAAGTCTTCTCTCTGTGAGTTTGCATCTTGTTGTGTTAAAGTGCTTCGCCTCTTACATAAGGTCTGTTGCTGCACCAGGGATGTTTCGCAACACAACTGTTTCTTCCTGATTCTATTATCAGTATTAATAGTAAACAGTTTTCCACTCTGCCCCCCCCCCCCCATGTACGTGTATGCATATAATACAGGCATGCGCACACATCTTGTATGTTAGATAGTTTGAAATACTGGCGACCTCCGGCATCCGTGATGTGTTGCAATATCAGCGTTTCTTCCTGTTGCTCCGTGGGGTAACACCGGTCATTGTTCTGGTATGTCTGATCGATAGCCTGTGGATTGTTGGGAATATCTTCTAGACACTCATGCCAAGGACAGCGAGTTTTTATTCCCCAGCTTTGCTTGTGGCAGGCAAACAGACAGACAGACAGACAGACAGACAGACAGACAGACAGACAGACGGACAGACAGACAGACAGACAGATGGACAGACGGACAGATGGACAGACGGACAGATGGACAGATGGATAGATAGATGGATGGATCGATTAGATAGATGAGGGAACAACTGTTTGCGGATGTTATTAAGGGCTGTGAATGTGAGCGGGGCGGCTTAGGTGAGGGATTGAGACATTGAATGAATGAGTGCTGAGGTAGCCTTTTCTAAAGACAACAATCAGGATTTATCATCTCTGTGTTGTGTCAGCCCTGACTGACTGGTTCAGTTATCGATTTGTAGCTGCAGCTGGATGTGTGGGTTGACCACCTTTAGAGCAGTAGCAGAAGTGCTGATATTAAAATTAACAGTAACACTGACAGTAACAGCAGAACTAATAAAATAATAACAATGTAAGTTGTGGGGTGGGGGAGAGAGAAGACGGGAAGAAGAGAGGAATGGCAACTGATAAAGAATCAACTGGTCTCCTTATAAACTGCCTTTATTTCTTTCTCACAGATGTGAGTAATGTAAGTAATGATGTGTTCCCGAGATGAACAACACGTAGCCAGAGCTGTTTTCGGATCATTTCATCAGAATGATACAAAGTGATCCCCTACCTATCTAGGCATCCTTCTAGACATGTCGCAATCATTGTAATAATTTAAAGGAAACAGGAAAACGTTCAGGGTATTTTTTCTTAAGCCGACCCATGCCTTTTATTCAGTGCATTGAGCAATGAGCTGTGTGCCTTGCTGCGCTGTAACAAGAACTGCTGACTGCAGAAGCTGAATTGCAGTTCTGATACATCTCTGATCGAAACGCCCAGCCATTTCCTCCCACGCGCCGCTGGCGCGCAATCAGAACATGAGACAGGCATTCCGGATGTCTGTGGCGAGCGCTGACTCGTTTCTGTGGTCTCCTGTGTTTCTCTACCCTCATTCCCTCATCTTTCTATCCAGGGATTGCGAAACAAGATGAGCCGGTGGCCCATGGTCAGCACAAAATCTTACTGGGCCGTTAAAAACCATATCTCACAAGCCCGCCCGGCGATCGTTTTTTTCCCGACTGCTGCAGTACTTATGCTTGAAAAAAATGTGATACAGAAAGAAGATGTCATACTAAACAGAAGCAGCAGCAACAACAACAACAGCAGCAGCACCACCACCACCAACAACAACAACACAACCTGGACTAATGGAACATTCAGTGGTCTAGTGATTTCCTGTCTGCCTAATGAAAATTTTTGGAACTTCCTCATTCCTCCTCTCTCTCTTTCTCTCTGTTATACCCCCTCCCACCATTCCCCGTTGAACACAAATATTGAACATGCTAAACGTTTATGCCATGTGTAGGTGCTGCGTGCTGGCTGCCACAACATTTTTCTGAAAAACATTGGAATTACAACTGGTGGTCATAATACTTATTTTTTTTAAAACTGCCAGTAGAAGCTGTCGTTGCATAATAGCTCAGAAAACTTCTTTAACCCTTGCAATACGAAAATGCTGAAACCACAACAACAGTATAGGAAAATACTGAACTAAACATACCGAGGGTGTTCATTGGTGGTTTTGATGTACGTCTTCCGTGACTAAAATGGCATGAATTTTTTATGTACGTACTAGAACGAATATAAATGGAAGCTGAGATCGAAGATCTGTGACTGTTGTAAATGAAACCAGCATATATTGAGTATATATATATATACCTATTATATTGGGATCAGTTGTACTGAAACAGCCCAAAAGACCTCGCGACTGACGCACTTCATGCGTCAGCAATGGCTTGATTCGCCGAACTCCCCCTGTGCAAACAATCTGCCTCAGTTTGCCGATGCCGTAGACATTTTCTTTGAGATCGCTGACACCATTCGTCCGGCTGAACTCTCAGCAATAAGTGAAAGGTGAGAAGGTGTTTTTGAAACTGACTCCGTCGTTTCATTCTTTTTGTAAGAATCTGAAATTGGCAACTTCGTTAGTTTCAGTAATTTAAAAAACGGGTGGTGTGGGGACTATCATGATGTACGAGCGGATTAACGTACAGTCTGCAGTATTTCAAAGGTTCTGGTGCCGATGGGCGGTGTTATTTGATTCGATTGTCTGCATCAAGCGTGCGAATGAAACTCTCATGTTTCGTACCCAAGGTTAAGAAACTGAAAATGACGTGTTTGTTTCTTTAACTACTAAGAGATAAAAAAAAATTAATTACAAGTTCGCTGTGTATAAAGACGCTAATACAGACTCGTTTGTTCTTTTACCTGTAAGAAAGGAATGGGATGATATTTATTCGTTCGCTGCAGATCAAGAAACTAAATTTGACTTGTTCACAGGGACGGACTGCGCTCCATGGTCTGTGAATCTGTTAAGTTTTTTCCTCTCTCTCTCCTATCATCTTTCTCCACTTTCTCCTCTCCTTTCTTCTTTCTTTTTTTCCCCCTTTCTTTCTTTGCAAAGTCTCAGGAGGTTGTGAGCTACATATTAAGAAGCAGGACCAGGAGCAGAGACGCGTGTTTTATGCAAACTGATCTTCTGCGCGACACTTGACATTTAACGCATTTTGAAGTCTGCTGACGATAATGCACTATAAACATCACGTCTCTGGACGGCACATCCAGTTAGAGCTGGAACTGTCTGCTCTGACCTCAGCTCGTGACTAGGGTATTAGACTAACATTCTCTTTCTTTCCTTCTTTCTTTCTCTGAGATTCTCTCTCTCTCTCTCTCTCGATATGTTATGAATGCACTGCTGAAATTCAGACTTGGTGTTTATGGAATTTTAGAGCACAGAAACAGATATGTGACTAGTGGCGCTGTGAATGTTTGCCGCTTGTGCCATACAGATGTCGAAGACGAGGTGGATTTTGTTTTGTGTTTCCCGACTCTAGAACCTCTGAGAAACGCCCTTTTTCCCGTCAAATTCACCAGATTCCCATCAAGGTTTAAGCTTGCTCTTTTGCTGTCTTCTAGTAATGAAATTGTCGTTTGTAATTTAGCAGTATTTCTATACAAAGCTCAGAAGCTTTTGGAACATATAAGCACATAAGAACAAGTTTGTCATGTGGATATATAGGTTTGTGTAAAGAATTTTATCCATTTAGTCAGTTTATTTATTTACGCTGTGTAAACTTCCGCCTTAATAAAGGGACCTGGGACTGGAACAAAAATTTCGTGTCTTCTCGTTTCTTTCTCACAGGAAGATGAAAGAAAGAAAGAAATAGAAAGAGAGGAAGGACAAACCAGCAACCAACAGACAGAGAAAAGAAAGAAGGAAAAAGAATAGGAATGTTTATGCGCACTTCCCGTGATAAAAGCCATAACTTCCCCAGCGCGTTGCGTACACTTCTTAAATCTCCGTTTTCCAGTGTTTAGGAATTGCGGGTCGTTACAAGCGAGGTAAACAATGAGTTAAGTCATCCATTTTGTCTCTGTGGGGATATCGTCTTTGCGGGGGCAAGCCCCAGAGGGAGTCCTGTTGCCGAGCCCTGTGGAACGCCAGCGGATGTGAGAGACAACCAAGCAGGTAACTTCCATGTGCTGGGCGTCATGATAGTGTTTAGAAAATTTTCTTCCTTTTTTCCCCAAGCAGTTTTTTTCCCGCAAGTGCCATGTGAGCTAAGTGGCCGTTTTGTTAACATGAAACACTCAAACATTTCCCGCCATAATTTCACAAAAACACAGGGAGGGCTGGATGAAGCACGAACACTTCTGCCTGCTGTTCAGCTCATATCAGCAGCGTTAAGGTTTCTTCACACTGTGAATTTGGCGTCCACGTTTTGGTGCTAAACAAGACATTATCGGAGTGTACATGCAACTCAGACCTGATCTTCGCTTTCTGTGTGTCTATGCGTGCGTTTGGCATTATTTCACGCTATATAAAATGTTTATTTTCTCTTATCCACCCTCGAAACATAGCGGCTTTCAAAGATTGTGTATAATTCCACACAAGGGTATCAAAGGGATCAGCAGCATCTCAGACGGCACCTCAGGATTGGTGTGACGTCATCTGCTGACGCTAACAATACTATCCACAGAGTGACGCAGCTGTAGCCGTGACGTTCGTATGAGCAGACATGCCGTCTGCTTTTTCATTGTAGATTAACCCATTAGGGACCATCTCTGTAGCCCCAAAGTCGTCTTCTTGTGGGCACTTCCTCGCCCAGACCTGCGCTGGGGCATCAGAACGTGTTAGCTGGGTAAGCTATGAAGGAACACACACACACACACACACAAAGTGAGCGCACATACTTAAGTTTGCATGCACAAGCACCTAACGACAGCAAGACGATTGTGTATAACCTTTTCTCACCACCCCCCCATTCAACAATAAATTTCATTTTTTGTGGGGGAGTGGCAATTTTGTTTTATAGCCGTTTTAAGATCTCTTGCCGTAAAATATCCGGGGAGCATCCCAGAAACAGGGACCGCGTTGAGAGGTGAAGCTGCTGAAGACAGAAAGAGGCTTCGTCTGGCGACCGGGCAACTTCCCTTTTCTGCTGCTTCGCGGCTTCCACTTCCTCCGTCGCTTGCAATGCGCATGCTTGCTGGCACACGTGGAGCAAGTGCACGTGACCTTTGAAGGCATGTGCGTGCATGCACTAGTTTGTGTGCTTCACAATGTGTTTGCGCACGTGTGCATACCAGACAGCTTGCATGCAACAGTGTCAGGGTAAGACTGGAAGAGTGGCGGGGGTGGGGTGGGGGAGATTGTAAAGATAAAGGCATGAGAGACAGGAGTGCAGTGGCAGAAAAAAAGAAGAATGAAACGAAAATAGCGCGTGTTATGGTTTTCTAGTCAAGAATTCTGTTGAATGTCACCGTTCACTACAGATTTCTGACACCACCTGTCTGCTGGCATTTCACTTGCCATACGCTGTCAGTATTTCTGGCCAAACTAGCTGATGACTGCATGTGTTCGCTGCGGGTTATGGTTGTCTGAACGCGCAAGTAGAGTTTGGTACTTCTCAAGTTCTCGTCAAGTCATGCCGTCTTTCCTTCTCGCCTATCCCTCTCCCACCTCTCGCTTTCCTCCGCCCTCCCACACACACATACAGATGAAGGAGAAAGGGGGAAAAATCAAAATTTATGAAAGAAACGACCGAAGGAAATGAATAAAATGAATAAAATGACGAAGCATGCGTGATTCAGACAATTTGGAAAAAAGTCCTCAATTAAGACATTTCTCACTCTTCCAGTACCTCCGCAAAGACAACAGACTCGTAGGTTTGAAATAAGCGTTTTCATTACAAACTTAGAAATATTTAACAAGTATAAACATTCGATCGGATAGTTAGCCTCATTGACCTTTGACATCGATAACTGTCATCTCTGTTATTGCACAATCGATACAAATTATTACCAATGAGGATCCCAATCACTAAGCCAACGTATACAGTTTTATCCAAAGGAAACTTACAACTCTATTATTGTACTGTACTATGGTATGAAATTATAACGGTACAAAAAGTAAGCATTTGTTTTTATGACGTACAAAAGATATATAACCACCTTTTTACCCGAGTTGTACTTTGTAGAAAGAATACGAATATATACTCTTTATCGATATACACATCTTCAGACAGACAACGAAATGAACATCACAAATGTGTCCGAAGGACACGGTAACAACACACACATCATGTACAAAATGTCAGTGAAAAAATCTTGAGGCAATTCATTATCACTATTCTGTACGACAAACGGCCCTCCGGTCGGACACAAAATATCCATCACGTACGCTCCCTTGGCGGGAAAAAGTCACGCGAAAGTTCAGTCCGTAAAAGTCCACCCAGTTCAGTCCAAACAGTACAATGTCCATGCTGTAAAGTCCTCTGTAAGGTCCAGTCTGTAAAGCCACGTACCGTCCAGACGTCGGCTACATTTACACAGAAAATCTGTGTCGTCAAGAACTTTTAAAAATTGAGAAAACTTGGAGCAGTTGTGAGATTTTGGCCTACATACGTGGGAAGCAAGGATGGGTTGGTGGAGGGGGGGAGGGGCAAAGAGAAAAAACATGGTCAGAGTTAATCAACAGTCTCAGTAAAAGAGGAAAGAAATGAACTATGCTGAGAACGAAGTCTTATGGGCTGGAATTCAAAGCGAGTCTTTGTCCCGTTATAGGCCAGTCTAGCCGATAACTTTCTTAGAAGCTAGAAGGCCCTATAACTGGTTCAAGTCTCGTGTGACTTTGGGCTGCGCTCGTGTGCCCCGCCCCATATTATGAATAATAAGCTTCCGCTCAGAGGAAACAGCTGGGATGGGCGAGAAGAAGAATGATGGAGCGAGAGAGAGAGAAAGAGTGGGGGAAGCAAGAAAAACGACTATTCATTTAGGCGATAACAACCACAACGTAACTGGAAAGTCCGCGGTCGCATAATGTGTGCGAGAAACAAGTCCTCAGCTCATCTGAGATTGTTGATACGTGCGTACCATTTGCGTCTTTTTTCAGTTTTCATTTTCAAAAAATAAACGGAATCTTAGGCCATCCGTACATAAACATCACGAAGAGGAAATCAAATCTGCCAAGTTAGCAGGAAGTCCAAGAAAATACATTTCCTCGTGCTCTGCCATTTTTCCTCCCTCTCCCGAGTAAAAGGGCTTCTCTGAACAGAAAGCCTTAGCAAAAAACAAACAAACAAACAAAAAACAAAAAAAATCAAAAACAAAAACTTCATCACCAGTTAGTCCAGACAAGAATAGCTCGTCATATTCAAGCGGCGCTCGAATCCACAGAGTCAAACGGCTCTGTTTGGGTCGAAAATGTTCTGCCAGGTGCGCCAGAAAAACGGGGACGAAGGAAACTTCAGCAGCTGAGCCGGAAAACCCTGGAGGCAGTTAGTTAGCCACCAGGAGATGCTGCAGGTGGCCGGGGTAACCAATGCTTCCGAGGTTGCCCATGTTGCCCAGGGGCAGGCCGTCCAGGAAGGTCTTGTGGCCGTCGGGCGACAGCGAGTTGGTCGGAGAGCTCAAGGCCGTGCTGGGGCCAGGCAGTATGTCCGGAAAGGGCGAGAGGATGCCGCCTGGCGACAGGTGGGGTGAGGAGGACCCGTGTCCCAGCTCGCTGCCCCCGAAAGGGAAGCCGCAGTTTGGCGAGCAGGGTCCCTGCGGGGAGGGTGGAAATGACAGTTGCTGCTGCTGGCTGTGGTGCTGGTGGTGCTGGTGGTGCTGGTGGTGAGCATGCCCGAATCCTGGATGCTGACCCTGCGGAGAGAGCTGCCCTCGGCTGTACATGCGGTGCTGCTGGTCCAGCAGAAACTCCAGCCGCGGGTCGCGCGGCGACAGAGAGCGGGGCCGCTGCGGTGGCGGGGCGGCACCCAGGGTGACGCGCTGCTGCTGCCGGAAGTAGTTGCCCAGCTCTGTGGGCGACAGCCGTGTGGGCCGCTTGGCCTGCGACTTGAGCTTGGTCGACCCGAACTTGGTCTGTGCGAACGTGGCGGCGGTAAACTGCGGTCGGTTGACGCTCGATTTGCCCAGGAAGGGCAGCGGCTGGGCGGCGGCGGCGGCAGAAGCGACAGCGCCGGACGCGGCAGCGGCAGCGGAAAGCGGCTGCGGGCAGATGGCTTGAGCCAGGTGGGAGCCGGGACTGGACAGGGCGTCCGAGCTGAAAAGCGCCGAGGAAGGAGAGGCGGAACTGCTCCAGGAGCCAGGAGGCACGGGGGAAGAGGGCGACAGGCTCAGGTTGCTAAGCGACGAGGACAGGGAGTCGATGGGTTGGAAGGAGATGGCGTCCGGGTTGAAGGTGCGGTTGGCCGCTTGCACCTCACGGTCGATGGTGTCCACCGCCTCGTCCTCGTGGCGATCCGAGTACAGGATCTTGATCGGCGACTTCTCGCAGATGCGGTAGGAGACCTCGGACGGGTCGATCCACAGGGTCAGCTCTTCGGGAATGTAGTTCTTGACCTCCTGCAGGTCGAGGCCGGAGTTCTCCGCGGCCGTGACCATGACGGGGTCCACGTTCTCGCCGTTGCAGCGCACGCAGCGGAAGCCGGAGCCCTTGAAAGGTTTGTCGGGATACCAGTGACCTTCGAACTTTCGCTTCAGCCCTTTCTCCAGCTCCTCGCCGAACAGGTCCACGCGCCGGCGGGGCAGCTTGTTGTAGAGGTAGGAGATCAGAAAGTTCAGCGCCACGCTCACTTCAACGTGCATTGCGTGTGACGGTATCTGGTATCCAGGAAGATTGCTGCTCGTTTTGATTCTCGTGAAGCCCGATGTGGCGTGCCGCGGCACTCAGTGTCCCGGATGTGAGGGTGCTTAGTTTCAGAAGTGTCTGTTTGCTCCTTCCAGCAGGTCTGAGATCTTGGACTTTCTCATACGACCGGTTCAAATCTGCAATAATAAAATAACACATACTGCACTTAAAAGCCGTTCGGATTTCAGATCGTGCACAGAGCAAAAATGTACGCATTCTGTGTGTTTAGACAGAAAAAAAGGATGAACGGAGAAAGAAACAAAATGAAACAGGGTGGGGAGGGAAGAGAGAAATGATGATTGGCGATAGGAGAGAACATTCCTTGACGACTCGACGTTTCGCTACCTGCGTGACACCGCCGCAACGATCTGCACCAGGTAAATAACTGTCTCGGTGTGGGCGATCCGGCCTGCGGTCATGACGCACGGCGCCCGAGTGTCGCATGTCACCGAGGGGCCTGGGACACAGGCCCAACCGTGCGTCGAGTGTCGCAAGCGTCGGAACAGCTGGCCACTCTAGCCATCGATCGCCTACTGCAGCTGTTGCGTCCTGCACGCGTCAGCCGTGTGATATATGCTCGATTTTCCTCTCAGCTTCCACACAGCACACCCAGAACAGCTGGGCCACCGTTTCCCCCGTCCAGCCATCTCACTCCCACCGTCTGCCCGAACCGGAAACGCTTTTTTTTTTTTTTTGCTAGTCAGGTAAATTTTGGTGGTAATTTTAACGTCCTGGACCGGCTTGCATGAACATTCGTAGCTGTCTTTCTGGTCATAAGAGTGGTCGTAAGGCCATTCACCTCGAGTATTTTATGTCCACAGTTATGTATGAGCAGGGGATAAGAACGCCCGTGCAAGCTTCCCTGTTATGCAAGACAGAAGGCCGATAACAATGTCCGCAGCTGCCTTTTTTGCACCGAGCCTGAAGAGGCGGTCTCATTTTGCTACATTTGTCGCCAACGGCTTGCGTTCTTGTTTAACAATTAATCAATGGTAAGCTCCTTCGTAAATAACTTATTTACTCAACATTCTGTTCCTTTTAGAGAAAGCATCCATCTCACAAAAATATCCACTGTCATATTGAACAGGCGGAAAGTTCAAATATGAAAAATTTAATTATCCGCCCCTCCCCACCCCTTTTTATGAAACAGGAAGAAAGGATGGGGAAAATACTGCTGTTTGGTTTGCATCTGTCCGTTGCAGAATGGTGCTTATACTTTACAGCGAATGAATCGAATTAAAACATGACTTGCTGTAGGTCAGAAGACCAAATAGCAGTCTGGTGGAGGTAAGAATACGCACTGAACCTACTGAAGTGCTTGCACGTGAAACTGATGGATGGAAGGATAGAAAAATAAACGGAGGAATAAATGCACGGACGGACAAACGAAAACACAGACACAAGAAAGGCGGAAAGACCCCCCCTTCTCGCACTCTCCTCCCCGAAAAGAAAACTGAGAAACAAGCAGACTGGCGGACAAACAACGGAACAGACAGACAGACAGAAGAACAGGCAAACAGATGTAAGCTCCTAAAACCGTTGAATGAATAACGCAGAGATAATCTGATGAATTATCACAGCCCAGAACGAGCTGGACAAACGAAACTGGAGACATGCATTGCTTACTGTAACGGATAGTTCTCCCTCAGTTCTATTAGGACTTGCACGAAAACAGTCAAGAGACGCTCCCAGCGTTACAGTTTACATCCCTGACAGTGAGACGCACCGACAAGGCACAGACGTGCTCAAGCAAAATGGGAAGTCGTAAGCTTGTCCCGAAAATGTCTACCGCATTACCCCGCCCAGGTACGCGTCTTCTTAACCTATGAACTCTTACTGCAATACTATAACTGTAATAAAAGACATGCGGGCACATCCGGGTGACCAGAGGCGAGTTTCACCAACGCGAGGCAGGCGAGCGACATGCCCCAGTGTAAATGAAGTCAGAGCTCCTATGGCCGCTTTACCTCGCGTCTGTACAACGGGCCGCAGGATTCGAGGGTTCTTAGCGAGGCGCTTCGGTCGGAAGACGCCACAGCTACTGCGCCATCCCCTGGCTTCTGGTCGATGGCTGCCAGTCCACAACAGCAGCAGCAAAGGCACATGAAGGGCGCGTCGACCAGAAAGCATCGTACTTCGGGCTGGGCAGGGCACAGGGCACTGCTCCCTGGGATTCGTTTTTTTCCCATCCACCCCCTTCTCTTCTCGCACTCTCCCCTCCCCGCTTCCACCATCCCGGGCTGTCGCGTTCCTGCAGCAAGTCCTCAAAGAACAGACTTAAGCTCTTCCGATCCGATCCGCCAGCAATCATACGCTGCAGGCCCTTACGGCGACGCATGCAACTGCTGACGTCATCGAAGCACCACGTGTCGTGGGCGCCGGCATGCTGCTTCAGCTTACGGACTTCACGGGACAGAATGTGTGCGTCCGTGATTGCGTTCGTGTGCACGCACTTTCCAACCCATCTGCATGTCTGAGAGTGTGCGACTGTGAATGTAGATAAACCTCCCTTTCTCTGTGCATGCGTGCGTGTATGTGTTATCTGTGTGTGTGTGTGAGAGAGAGAGAGAGAGAGAAAGTGAGGGGGCAGAGAGCTAAGGAAACACTAACACTGGGAACGATTTTGGGAGTATTAGATTACAGGAGTTCGTGAGCCTTACCAGCATTGATCGTTAGAAGGTCTTTTTCCGACCAAGTGAAAGTCTTAGTCTTAACATGCTTGTCCTACTTTTTGGCTCTGTACCATGGTAGACGTGCACACTACAGGATTTCAATATTTCAATATTTTCAATCAAGTGTAGACCTGTACTGTGTAAAGGGGGTGCAGTTTAACTGGATAACAGAAAAAGTATCCAGATAAACACTATGGGTTTATACCTCTCTTCTACCTATTCTGTTTTCTTCAGCTATCAGCTTCGACGGCAGCACTAGTGCCAGAAGCAACAACTGCCCCAAGAACAAAATTTCAAACTGACCAATAACGAGAAGTCCATATTTTCTTTTCATTCATTCTGAGGCTGTTCAACTTCTCCTCTTCATAACCTTTTGAAAGAGCCAAGACCTCACCATGTTTTGTCATCATGTTTACCATCATGTTTACCAAGCTTGCCATGTCGGAGCAACTAGTCTTTCTAGTCTTTAGCTTTCCCTCTCTGGGTAATTCTACGTGCATTCTGCATGTGTTGTACCTTCAAAAGAAAACTTTATTTACGAGTCGTATATCCGTGGGATGACTAAATGGCACCCGGAAATGAAACAGCGAAAAACCGTGTCACCTCTCTGCGGACTCGCTTCTGTAGCCGCAGCACAAACTTACCCGGTAGGTACCCTGGCAGTGAAGGTGACGTAATAAACATAAAAAACGGAAAGCACTTAGCTTTGAGACCGCTGCATAATACAGACTACACTTACCAAATCAAGTCCCTCTTCTTGCGGTCTCTAGCGATGCAGGGTACACGGTAACGACTGCTTGGCCGGTCCCCAAGTTTTTGGAATCATCACAGCCAGATCATGAAAACTCTATGTGGATTGGATTTCTTTTATTTTTGGCTTTCTTTCCCTGCTCCCTACTGACAAAAGTGCTGGAGCCCAAAATACCAACAGCACGACATTCAACGGTAACATTCTTGGCCACGGAATCACCTGCATATCTGAGGAGGAGGTGTACCGCACACCGATGACGGGGCAGTGCAAAAACTTGCCTGGTACCAGGTAGCTGATGCACGGGAGGAAGCCCTCCTGCCCCCCAAACAGGAACCAGGCAAGGAAGGGAAAATGGTGTTCGGGGCACTTGCAAACCTCAAACTATTTCTAATCTGCCTTCGTTATGCCTGGAGCGCTGTGCACCGGCTGGCCAAGAAAAAAATAACATCCGACACTGGTGCAGCGACGGGCAAGGCACACACACAAACACGCACGCACGCATCATCCCCTCCCCCCCCCCCGGAGTTTCCCCCTCCTCAGTCCTGGCCAGGTTTAATATTTGATGTTGTTTTAAACCTGGCGAAAGCGGTTAACTTGGCAGGTCAAACAGCGAAGCTTGATTACGGCCCGTTTTACTTGTCTAGCCGGCCGCCGATCACGGAGACAGGAACGCTCGCACCACAGCGCCACCTCTTCCCCTTCCCCAGCAGGGAAGTTGGCACAAGACAGTCGGTGTGGGGTACAGATAAATGTTTGTGGCCGGCGGTGTGCTCGCGTGTGTGTGTGCGTTTGGCTAATGCCCTCACCGACATTCACGGGTTGAAACGTCCGATAGAGCACTCACAGCTCTCTTCCACGGACGACGGGTCTCTTTCTATCTCCCCCCCCCCCCACTGCTCCTTCACCACCTTCTTTCGTCGGATTCACCTGTGAATGAATGGCTGTGTTAAAGTAATGCTCCCTCATCCAACGCCCTGAACTGCCCTATTGTTTTGACGTTCTGTTGCTGGAATCTTGTTTCCTTCAGCCTGGCGATGCCACCGCTGAGTTATCGATAACCCAAACGTTATCACGCCACATCCAGAAAGCCCTTACAAGGACTAGGGCCACTCCCCGGCAACACCCGGCACCAGACTGGCCGAGATAAAATGGTCACGGTTTCTTTTTGGCGTATCTGGAAAGTTCTCAAGGGCCGGGCGTGTAGTGAAAGTTACATGACAGGGGCGTCATTGTCTCTTGCACGCGCTCTTTCCGACTTCCTGTCTTATCAGTCCCCATACACCCCCACCCCACAGGGCTCGCCCAGATAACGGCGTGACGGAAAACCTTAATGTCCGCTGCGTGGTTCTACGGCCTTGGCAACTGCTCCTAAGTCCTGCTTTTTAAAAGACTGAAAAAAAGTTTGATAATCGACTTTCTTGTGCTGAGAGAAACCGTCATTGCGTTCGTGTGCACGCACTTTCCAACCCATCTACATGTCATGTCGGAGGTTGTGCCTGCTGTACAACTTGGGTAGGAAGTTTGAAGTCCAATCTAAGTGTCACATTCATAAGTATAAATACATGATGCACAGCCCACCCACCCCGACGTCTTTACTCATATTGCTCAGGTCAGAAAAGTAACAACGAAAGTTTTTCATCATTCACCATTAGTGATTAAAGCCGTAAAAATATTGTAAGCGCTTGTTTACGCGACTGTTGCTGTGACCCTCGTTGCTATGACGTCAGCCGTGCAAACAGCCTCGGATTATATTCTGCACCGGACCGTGCAAATCGCAACTGCCGTTCAAGTTGGCCGTATTAGTGCGTCTTCCTGTCTTAATATTGTTTTTATTAAAGACTTGAATACAGTTTCAATTTACTACAACAATGCATGCGTCATTCGTTATCTCCCATCTTAATTAGAAACGAGGTGTACTGGCCCCCACGCGACTTTCTTATCACAGCCTGTGAAACCAAATGTGAGGTTCATGACTGAACTTCGGGTACCCATGTTTGCTTCCCCTTTGCACGCACAGTCAAGTCTTTTCTAAGGAAACGTTTTAAGCAACCAGCTCCTGTTGTCCGATGAAACAGTTCGAAACAAGCAGCCTCACAACTTTGAGCTCAATAAGTTGAGGATATCTTTCATCAGTTGTAGACGAAAGACCATGGCGACGATTATGCTCTTGTTCCGTTGATCAGCTAGTTTTCTTTGTTGGTTTGTTGACACCATCTGAACGGACACTGCGTAGTGTCAATGACGCGGTGCTGTTGGCAAATTTTATAGCCTTGCGTTATAAGGACTCATTTCAAGCTGGTCATGTTGTGATGGCGCCCACGAAAGACGCACGGGCGGTTCTCGAACAGCTGTTGCATGATCAACCGGTGAGAGGGTGTTCGTGCTCGGTCTGTGTCCTGTGGAAAAAAACTGCTGACTCTGCATGCCGAGGAAAGTGACAGATGAAGGAGGCAGCAATCTGTTCGTTACACCAACCACCAGCCGTCGCAAGCTTGTCAGGAGCAGCACAGGGGGAGACGTGAAAACGCGTCAATATCGTGTCAGCTACTGCCTCTTGCTCATCCCAGCCACCACACACCCACCGACGCCTTCCTCCCGCTACCCGTCCCCCCTCCCCAACCTGCACTTACTCTTCGCTTTGTATGCACCATCGCCGAACAAATTAGATCTGGATAACGGGGGTGGGGGAGAGAGAAGGGGGAGAGAGAAAGGGGACAAGGGGATAGAGTCACCTGAGGAAAAATGATAAAGAACGCCATTATACTGTCGCGGCGTGCGGATACCAATCAGATGCGCTCCCGCAGGCGACGAAATCAGCGAACGTTCGAGCATACCTCCTTCAGACGTCTTCCTCGCAGGTTCCCCCCTCCCCCATCCCCCACACAGGATGGATGTAGGATCCGAATTCTTCGGTTACATTTCGACATACACCGGACCAATCAGCTTCTGACTTTCGTCGGGGGTGTGGGTGGAGGGGGCACAAAGTGACGATGAGAACGTGGAAGGTTTTACTGAAGTACCTGGTGGATGGTCCAATCTCAGTTCAGTCACTGACAAGCCCTAATACGAAGGTTTTACAGTGTTCAGAGTGAACATCAAAGCTGACTGCTGACAATATACAAAAGCTCAATGAAATAAGTATCCCTTACACTGGGCAGCACGCCGTATGGTGGGAGACGGGTTTATTTTTTTGCGCGGAGATAATACTAGGACGGTATTAATCAAGGTATTGTCACTAGAGCACATGTTATTGACCCTGACACGGCTCCTTTAAAGACTGCATAATCAGCAACGCCTCTGAGCAATTGGCTGTTAGCATTTAACTAGTTATGAAGACCAAAAAATCCTAGTTAAAATTACAATAATTGCGCGTCCCTGGTCACTAATGCCAGTTTCATACTTTCTGTCTTCAGATTCATCAAAACAAACATAATTCCTCCTCCTCCTCTCTCTCTCCCCCCCCCCACCGCCCGAAAAAAATCGCCCTCCAGCGTCCCATCTTTATGGTAAGAGGGTGTCCAATTTCTTCTGACAATTGCATTTTTATAGTAAAACCATATTACGTGGTGCTTATTTCTCTGCAGCATATGTAAGCCTCCCGTCAAATCACCTTACCAGTATGCGGCACAAAACTTTTTGTAACGTAAGGTGAAGCCAACAATGGAGTATCCGACAAAAAATATGTTGTGTGAGAAAGTTTCTCTGCGTAACAAAACGTCTAGGAAACGGCTTGAAGAAAAAGTTCAAGAAAACACTGGAATCTATAGGTACCAGCCATTGAAATTCGTCGCACTTATTTACCTTGTCTGGTGTGAAAACGCTGTACGTCATCAGGTGAAGCGAACGAGTTGCTGCAACGGCAATGCACTTCACGCGCAAGGTGAAACAGACACAGAAAGCATACCTGGAGGAAGCAACGATGGAATGCGGCGAAGAGCGGAGTAGAAGTGAAACGCGACTTTGGCAACCAGTCAGGGAGGGGAAAATCTTGGCTACCGTTCCAGCTGCTTCTCCGGTGCTATAGGTGTTTGGCCAGGTAAAAATGCCCCCGCACGTGCCAGAAAACGCGCAAGGAGTCTGGGCTCCGCAGCAGCTCCACGCGAACTGTCGAGGCTTCTTTTCACCGCTTGGCGCGCTAGCGAGCGAGCGCTGTATGCGCGGAGTTAATACTGAGACAGAGAGAGAGGCTAGGTACGAGAAGGCCACGGCGTGTGCGATAAATATAGATCGCCCTGTGACGTAGGTAATTGCGTCAGAACCGCCCGGCGCCTTTCGCTTTTACGTTCCGTTTCTGTGCGCGGCTGCCTAACATACTGACCAAACCGCAACCACCCTTGTTGTTTTATTCATGCACTCTTTTTAATTTACTCTTAAGCTAGCCAACCACAGGTACTGATGCTATGTCGAGGAGGTTGCAGCGTCAACGCATTCTGAGAAAAGTTCCACCCCCCCCTTCCCTCATCACTTGTCGTCTGCTACTCAAGCTGAGGGGTTACCAGGCTAGTAAAGGGCAACACGTTTTCTACGCCGTACAGTTGGATGGCTTGCTACAAGGTCGCCATGGGTACATTTCTTCTAAAATAAAAAATAAGCCAACGCAAGCAGTACTCACCATGCAAAGAATCAGCCGATCACCAGTCCGTCATTTGACGTAGGATAATGTTGGCTGCAGCATGAGAAAACTGCACAATATTGCAGTACGGAGTCCAATTAACACCACCGATATGTAACCGCCTTGCCTGTTTGGGGAGGTATTGATCATTTCACACTGGCCGTCAGTTATATAAAGAAACCGCAACCTCTTGCATATTCATATTGCTGTATTCATCCGCCACGGGAGAACGTATTTTCAGTTTCGAACCAGTCGTGCGTCCATTTCTCGCAAATGCGCGCCTCTATCAGTCGTTTTCTTTAAGTTTTCTTTCCTTTTACTCAGTCCTTTTCTGCCGAACTGTTCCGTGGTTATGCAACTGGGATCTCTTTTTTGCAGGCGGAGGCAAGGACCGCAGTGTCGCTTTCATTCATGAGCTGATCAACCAGCTCTACGCACGCCGAGGCAGCGCTGGAACAGGATGGTCTCATGAATTTCTCTCTCTTCCTTCTCTCTCGCTATCTCCCTCGCTCTTCAATCTCACCCTTTCAGCATCTTTTAGCGTGATGTTCCAGTAACGCTGGCCCACTCGCACATATAGACCAGAAAATCTGCTGACGCGAGTGATCTCCCCTTTGCTTTGTGTCTCCTCACGAAGTGGTCAAGAACCACAATATATAGCAAAACCATTAAGTGTGACAGTTGCGTTTATAATTTACTTAAGTTTCTCAGACCTTCCCGTGTTATCTCGCTTAGCTTGTTATCTGGAGGGGCAAAGCTGTATCTCGTCTTCTTCTCCATTTGCTCACCTAGCTGTCCTCCCATATTATCGATCCATTAACCCTTCCTTTAATACTTTATGCTTCCTTCGCTTGATTCATCTATCGCTCACTCGCTCAGCGTGATCTGTAGGTTGTCAGTTGCCCACACGTTGGTGTTTGCTGTTGTCTGCTACCGCCCCCTTCCACCCCATCTGTTGGTGTCTCATCTAATCACGCACCAAGTATCTGCAGGTACGTAATGAAACATATGTACAACACAGGCGAGCAGCGGGTAAAATATATTTGGAACTGGTTGGAACAGACGGGCAGATAGCTGAAACATCGATACGGACGGATGGACGGGTGGAAGAATGGAGTGAAGGAGAGGTACAGAGATATAAATAATATTGCTAGACACGCAAGCTTTCGAGCAGCTTGCCGCAAGTGGTTAATGAAGCAGTCTGCACACATACATTAAGCTATATACAGCCCGATATAGATCATACAGCAACTTATCTCATGCAAACTGGTGATCGAGCGCTGTGGTTGAGGGTCGCAGTGGGGTCACCGCTCAGCAGTCTCTCGCCGCGGGGAACAGGGGCTAAGGTGTGACGTGAAGGCCCATATGGAGCTCGATGTCCAGAGTTGCATGGAAGGCAATACAGGCTGTACACGTGTACAGTAGGGCGTACAGGCGCCGCTGTATAACTCCTCTAGTTTGAAGTCCCTCCCGCCTCTCCATTTTAAAACTTTGTTTGGGGTGGGGTTAGGAGAGGGGCTAGAGTGGGGTTGGAGGAGGAGGTAGAGGTAAGGTAAAAGTGGGGATAACGTTTTAGGGGCTGCACGTACCTGTTCACATAAACAAGTCGGCACCGCCGAACTCGTGACGTCACACCTCGTCGGATAACCGTCGCCTCCACTGCGCGATCAGGAAAGCTTATGAAGTTTTTAAGTAATCGTCGATAAATGCAAAACCGTTCCAACCCCCACACCCCCTCTCTTACTTCTCCTCCCCTCCCGTCAGTTCCACCCCCATCCCACAGACGCTTCCCCACCACCATCATCCACAGCACAGGGGACAGCAGTCATACAGCGTCAGCGATCATAAG
>SMGT01005975.1:84534-99416 GCA_004794575.1 Lanistes nyassanus
CACTCACATTTGACTATTCCCCCCCCCCCCACACACACACACACACACACAGTTCTTTGAGAGAAGGACGCTGAGACACCTGTTCATATGCAAAGACTGTTGCGATATGACACAAACAACAACAACAATAACAACGACACATCTTTATTACCCAAGAAAGGAATTCACAAGCAAGATTACAGTCGCATAAACATTTGATACAGAGACTGCACAACACGACACAATGAGTCACATCTTGCAAGGTTTTGTGCCTGTAGGGCTGTTGTGAATACCTGGGCACTTAGTTGGGCCTCAGTAATTTCACATTTTACATTTAGGTGTTTTGGTTCTGCTGATTAAAAGAAATAACAACACATTTTATATCTGCGTTCCTCATAATTTTTATGTCTGTTTTCCCTCTCAGTGAGATCGGAAGTTATACATGTACAGATTTTATATTATTCCTACACATTCCATAAAATCTAAGTTGTTCACGACTGACGAATGCAGCAATTAACCCCTAGGTTCGGTTTTCACATCGAAATGCGTGAGCTGATTTTCAAGACAAATACTGATCACTCAAACAGGGTGGGAACCTGTGACCCGAGATCACGAGAGATGAAGAGCTGTCAGCTGTGTGCCTGTGAAATGGGTCCAGTGGTGGATGTAGTGGGAAGTGGGCGTACAGCGTAGGCATGAGCAGAGCATACAAAAAAAGGGAAAAAACCAAATCCATTTACACAGGCCAGTACAGTCCTACGCTTTAGCAGACCGACGTTATATCAATGGGCGGATGTTCGTCCTTGGGCTGTGGGAAAATAAACTCCAAAGACTATATTTATCAAAACGCCGACTGAGAGCACAGAAATTCACAACAGCTGTGGAATAATACACGAGGTTTCAGTGTTTCTTATGGAAAACAGCGAGGATCCCATGATAACAAAGACAGTCAGCTTCGAGAAGGACTGAAAAGAACAGCGAATCGGGGAGGAGTTGGTTGGGGGGGGGGGGGCAGCACAGGAAGTCAATCCCAACACAGCTAGTCTCTGGGGAAAATTAAACGGTTTTCACTAATGGATCCGTTTTCAATGTCTTATCGGAGTCATCATTCAAAAGGTAGGGGTCCGGCACCTGTTTTCAGGGTAATGTGTTGCATGATATCCACTGCACGAAAATCTGCGTGTTATCTTTGTTCACACGCAGTCCATGCTTCCTATTCCACTCAGTTTAGCTCCTATGGACGCTCTGAAGTTTACGGGCATTTCTTTGTGTAGGAAAATGAGATAAAACACGTATACTTAGTGTTCATATTTTCTCTTCTCCTATCGTTCAGCCTGTGTGCGTGTGTGTTTTACGTTCACATTTATGTGACATAGAGAGAGAGGGGAAGACAGTAGTATACAAACGTTAATGAAACACAGCTCTTGGGCTCGACGTAAGATTTGTCTAACGAAAATCTCAAGTTTACCGTCGTTTAGCATTTCCATTAATATATAATTCGGAGTTGTGTGTGAAGCCAAACTGGGGAGTCTTTCTGCATTGAGGGTTAAAATCTATCTCTCAGATGCCTTTCGTTCTCTAACAATCTCACCACGACGACTTCGAAGGTCTCAAAACTTAAGTTTAAATCCCCAAGCCGAATGAATTTGAGACCAAGTTCAAAGTTTGAGGCTATATTTATAGCGCATTTACCTTTAACAGAAGCTTTCTTTCGTGGTTTCGATTTTTAAAAAGCCAACAAAATAAAAATCAAACAAACAGATAATAAGGAATAAAAAAAAAACTCACACAAATTCGGCAATGATGACCTCGCTCATCTACCTCTGACACCCATGCCTGATTGAAAACCATTCTTAAAGTTGAAACATCCTGCTTGTAGATCAACAACATTCATTAAAAACATTCTCTCTTGCTTTAAGAACTCATGTCCTCTGCATTTCACTCCAGACCTTGTAGAGACGTATAACTCCAAGGGACTGGCGTATACCGTCTAACATGTTCGTAATCGAGTATGTAGTCATATGTACACAATAGTCCTTCTGGTGAAGTAATATGGAAATTTGCGTATGCAAAAACGGTGCGAAATAGTGCCTAAGGGCAAAGGCCTTTGTCTGCAGAGATGATTCTCGTTCCCTAGCGAGAAAGGTCGTTGTAGACAGTATGCCATAGGAACACAGTGTTGAAAGGCAACCTTTGATGACCTCATGCTCAACACTCTGGACAGGTATTTGGGGATTTTCTCCTTGTGTTTGTGTTTTTCCCCCTACCCCGGGATGTTTTTACGTTTTTCTTACTTGGATCAAGGGAATTTCAATTACATTACCAGTGACATTTCTGTAGAGAACAACAATGTTCGTGCACTTAATACCCTTTATAATGGATGATGGGTGCAAATCAGATACGATACGGGAGATTTCACAGGAGTTTCGTAGCGACAGTAATCATTTTAATATTTCAGCACATTTATCACACACGGCTTTTCAAGCCTGCTAAGCCACACAACTGCTACGGATGCGTGTATACAGACTTCCGCACATCACCTTAGACAAATGTCATGCAGATAAGCTCCAGCTGGTCGCTGCCAGATTTGGTGCACAATACACAATACGCCTGCCTGGAGATAAATTTCAGGGGTCGTGTAACAAAGAACTACATTATTAAATTTTCGGGGACTTTTAAGTTATCCTTATAATTTACAGCGCCAGCTCAATCTAACGCATGCAGTATGGAGCAGGTGTTTCGAATGGTGTTGACAGTATATTTATATTATGTCACAGGTTTACTCTGCACGCCAGAGTTTAGACCACAAATACGTAACATCGCTTTTAGTCGTTGTCGTCACGTGTCCCAGTCAATCCGTCTCCGTTCTCGGTTCCTTACTCGTTTCTCTCCTTCGCGGGTAGTCTTTCGTCGTCGTCGTCATTGTGGTGGTGGTGGTGGTGGTGGTGGTGGTGGTTTTACAGTAACTTAGTCAAATGCCAAAGTGTAGATAGCTCTAGAAAATAGTGAGTCTTCATTCTGCCTGCTCTAAAAAAGCAGAGCTGATAGCGCTGTGTACTGTAATTATCTCGTGCCAATGATGTTTGAAGTTGTTATGATGACGTGGAATGTTCCGAAATAGTGTATTGCAGCCCGTCTCCAAGAGGCTGACAGACCAAGGAAATAAACCTTGCTTTTTGCCGATGTCGTTACCTTGTCGTTGTCCTCGAAACTACTTCTCTTACTCTGCAGTTTGGGTTTACGCACTCCACACATGCGTTTTCTTGTGCGCAAACGCACATGTAGGAAACGTGCAGTTTACGTACTCACCGTTTGCGTTTGCTAGGCAGAGTTCCTCCTCCGAAGGCTTTGTGCGTGCGCAGAGCACGTCTTCCTGTCCTGTCGTCCGGTTTGGAAGTCCGTTCGTCTCATGCCACTCTTCCACAAATCTTCCCGTTACTGGTGAGAAGCTAGGCTGAAGCTGCTGATGAAATATTGCTAAATAATTCTGTGACGTGGAGAAATAAAGAGGGAGGGGGGCTGGGAAAGGCAATGGGAGAGAGTATTACTTGTAATTCTTTCATCGTTGTTCCCTCTCTCTCTTCCTCTCTCTTTCTCCCTCTCTCTCCCTCTCTCTCTCTCTGTTCCTCTCTCTCTCTCTCTCTCTCACACAAACACACACTTGCTTTTCGCAGATGACGTAGCCTTGTTCTCTGATTCTGTAATAGGACTGCAGAACCAACTGAATATCCTGTATAACATGTCTCAGCACTTAGAGCTGGCGATAAACTTTAAAAAAATCAAATATCTTTGTTTTTATAAATGGGGGGTTTATTTCAAAGAACGAGGCTTGAGTTTGGGGAGACAAAAAGCTAGATATTGTTAATACGTACAAATATCTTGAGGTATTCTTGTCAAAGAGATGTGTATTTAGTTACGCCTTGCAAGACCTAGCAGATAGAGCACATAAAGGTGTAATTTTTATCTTGAAATCATTGTGGCATCTAGCAGATCGATACCCATTGTTGTTTTGTTAGGTTGTTTGATGCACAAATCCACCTTATTTTGTTATATGGATCTGACGTGTGGGGTCTGTGTGCAGATACTGATATTATAGAGAAGGTTCACCTTTTTGCAATGAAACGCTTTTTAGGTGTCGCCACGCGGACTCCAAACACTCTGGTGTACGGTGAGTGTGGGCGTTATCCACTGTACATAAATGCAGACTGAGATGTGTTGGCTATTGGTTGAAAATAATCCATCTACCTCAGCATCGCCTACCCAGAAATGCTGTAGATATGTTATTCGGCTTTCAGCACAAAAAAATAATAATAATAACGTGGCTTAACTACAAGATGGTGGTATGCTATTGTTATAAACAAGACTGGCACAGTAAGATCTCCAGTAGCCAGGGTTTTTCCACCTACTCCCTGTTTAAACCCGATATTTCTCTTAGTGGATATCTTTTATACCTCAAACATGTAGGCTTTAGGGATGCTCTGACCAAATTAAGGCTAGGAATTACCAGTCTGAAATGTCATAAAAAATGTTTATATGTACATCATACCATGGAATATCCATTTCTGATGAACTGAGCCGCATTTTTTATTTGTTTGTCCGCGTTATGACGACTTGCGGAAGCAGTACATCACTATGAAGTTTTATCGATATTCTTCCATGTCTCGATTCTCTGTACTCATGGCCGATAGCAGTCCAAGACTTACACGGAGCCTGGCTTGTTTCCTGTATAAGGCATTACAACGGAGAGAGGCAGATATAATTAGACGACCACCTCTGCAAGCTCCTTAAGTTACACACGTGTGTGTGTATGTGTGTGTGCGCGCGCGCTTGCGTACGTGTGTGCGAGGGTGTGTGTGTGTGTGTGAGAACGAACGAACGAACGATTTTATTGGTTAGGCCTTCGGCCCATATCAAGGGGAGGACAATACCATACACAGTTATCGATTAAAGCGATACATGTCTATCAAGAATATTTAGGTGCTCACGCATACGCGCACCCAAACCCACACACACACACACGTGCCTGTTTTTCTGTGTGCACGCCTAACCAGACGGTTCTCTAGGATATTAAAGTCGTAACCTCAGCAACGTCTTCGGCTTCGGACTGCGGGGGGACGCCCGTCTCTTCCTTACATCCATTCTCAGAAACGTTCTCACAAACGTTCTCATAAATGTTCTCACAAACGTTCTCACAAACGTTCTCAGAAATTTCAGAGGAATTGGGCTCCGACAAATATTGGAAAAAAGGTTCGAACGCTCAAGCCGACAGGACTGTTGGCTTGCATGATCGTTCGCATCTACACTTCCGGTCATAAGATTGGTCGTAAGACCCATTTACCCTGTGTATTTTACGTCCACCTCTGCGTATGAACAGGAGATAAGAACGCCCATGAAAGCCAGCCCAGGATTGAAATGTACGGGCACTCGTATGGCCTCTTCCTAGATGAAAGTGCGCGAAAATGACACAGACGAAACATGCCTTCCTCAGGCGCCTAGGCATAGACATCTCCAATGTGGCCCGTCAGCTACACAAGTTACCGATCTACTGTATGACCCGTGAATGCAGTTAGAGGCTATACAGTCACGTTTGCCCCCAGACAGGGTGATATGACATGTTCCGAATGTGCGCCACTCTTTTGCTTTTTTAAATAAATTTACCAGTACGTGGAATCTTCCGCCTCGCAGAGGACTATGATGTCGTTTGAAACAGGGCTGTGCGACCCTTTATATAAACGAAAGAGTAGATGTGAACATTCATATGGTCCACCCGAGGACTGGACGCCACTAAGAAAAGCTAAACAAGCTCACCCTTATTAACTTCGACGCCTGACGCCGTCCCATCAGCTGTGTGCAAAGAAAAAAATTTAAACCAACAACAACGTCCCCAAACCCTGTAATACCCAGTGTGAATGTCGTTAGATGGATGAAATGTGACGGAACTAGGGTCGAAGTGAACTCTTTTTTTTTTTACGCCAACACGAATGCCCTCAAGGCTTCGCCACTCCTCTGGAGCTCGTAATATAACAGTCGAGACCAGAAACAGGGATGGTTCAGCTTCAAACAGTTACGGCAGAGACTGTCTTTGGGCGCACTTCTGGCGGTTTCTGGCGTGCGTGCCTGCTGTGAGCCAAGCCACCTACCTGCCTCTTCTCGCAGCACAGCCACGTACCCCAACTTCTGGACGGGTTGACCGCAACGGTGTGGGCGGGTGGGGAGAAGCAAGGGTGGTGGTGGTGAAACTTGTTTACATCATTCTGCGTGCAATAAAATCTTCCAAGTGGTAATATTTTTCAAGCTCTGGCGGTGGATAGCGAGGCGGGATAGAGACACAGTAGTGATTTCAAAGCCAGGCTGCTTCAGCGTTCGTAACAGGGGAGGTAAAGCGCCCATCCACCGTTCTGTATTTCACGTGCGGTTCAAGCCAGGCACACCATCTCACAGCAAGCCAGGCGCGAGCGCTGTTGACAACGCGTGTGTGCTTGGACCCGCACGCTGCATGAAAGGTGACATCGTCCGAGGGTCTAACGGCCCACTATCGGCCGAAAGTTTTACGGCATCGACTGAAGTCACCTTGAATGCTGGGCGCAGCGTGCTCTGGGGCTAACAGGATTACAGTGAGAGCGAACGCAGTAGATTGGCTGCACTTGTATGGGGTTTGCACGATTTGATAGCTCAAGAAAATTAAACAATTAAAAAATAATTTAAATTCGGGACATGTGGGAGGGGAGCGACCAGGGACAGGCACAGAATGCTAAGCCCAGGGAGCTGAAGGCACGCTGTCTGATGGGTCTGGAATCGCTGCGTATGAGCGTGGGAGACTCCAAGAAAAAAAATCCCATCAGCGGAGGAATTTTCGAAGAGAACTAGGTCTAGGACGAGCTCGCAGTAATAAATGTTGCAGCTAGAACAGTCCACAAAAATGCGTTCATGAGATTTTTGTGGCTGTGCATGATTGTGGAAGGAGAGGGCAGAAGGAAAGAGTGACGCGGACGCGTAGGAAGACAAGAAATGTGACAAGCTGCAGTACTACGTGCGTGCTGAGTGAAGGAGGAATAACTGGAGGGGACCAAACAGAAGTACCCGAGGAAATTTATCAGTGACTATAGGCTGCTATCAATTTCCCCCTTAAGACTTGCCCAATGGACGTCCAAAAATAAAAGCACACGTAAAACATGTTCTCGCGTTCAGAATCGGGCTGTGCGATCTCCATAAACTAATGGTGACAATAAGAAAAAAAAGAAAGAAAGAAAACCAATTACTTTACCAGGGCTATGCCTTGTGGTATATCCCCTCTCCATTTCATCTAAAGTGCAAACTTTAGAGGTAACGATGGTTGCTCTTGCTCAGAGTTGTCTAAGTTTTGGACCCACGTGTCGCCTACTTACCCCGGTAGCACTGCCAGAAGTTATTCGTTTCTGCAACAACAACAACAACAAAAAAGACGCGTTTCTCGCCCAAGTCGTCTCTACCGTTGTATTAAAGATGCAAACGTACGTCCTCTTTCATAGACGTGCATTTCCCGCCGGTGTAGGCATGATTAGGCAATCGGCCGGCATTGCACAAAAAATTGTGGCATATTCCAAAGAGAATGTTTTTAACTTTACAAGCTTCCTGTAATACTTTCAGGGCGTCAAGACGTCAACCGAGTGGAAGCTTGCCTCTCTCTCACACGCAGGCACACACACACAAATTCTGATCCCACTAAAGAACGTCACTTTCTGGAGAACGGTGGTTCTGTTTGGCTAAAAAGCTGCACTGAGTGTATAGCGTGAACCCACCACGTGCATGGGTGTGGTATGTGCACGCGTTCGTGCGTTTAGATCACAAGCCGAGCATCGAATCTGAATTTCTGTCTCACGTTCTGACATCAAAACCCAAGCCTCCCTGATCTGCGGCTTTCGATCAGGTAGTGCTAAGATAACAAGCACTTGCGCACACGAGGGCACGCCTACCATTTGTGGCCATCGAGGGTTCCGGCAGGAAGATAAGTAGCCAGCTGTTGCCAGCCCGGACACGGGAACTTGTACACCTAGTCGAGCGTTCATTCTTAACGGAAGCGTGAAAAATAAAATCTTGAACACACATAGGTGTGATGAACTTATACTGACCATGTCCAATGGCTCATATCGTTTTGGAACACTCATGAATATGATGCTGCAGTTCAGAGAGGTGATAGAGAAGGAAAAAAGAAATGGAAGAAAGAAAAGAGGGATATAATAGAGACCAAAGGAAGAAAGGAAGGCTAAAAGTGATTTGTGATAGTAAACCGTGCCCAGCAAGTTTGATCGGGTCAGAGCTTGGACAGGGATGGTCTTCAACAGGCAGTAATATTAACAAACGGACGCCTGATCTCGACTCAGTACAAAAAGTTAATGCAACAGCGAGTTGCACATGACGACTAAGAATAGGTCATTAAGATCAGCTTTGTTTATACACCTATTCTCGAAGTAAGGAAAGATGAAAGTCCCAGTACAGTGACAGTCGGACGACACGAGACTACTTTTGAGCGAAAACGTTACTTCTGTATCCCTATTAATTTGAGGAGCTCTCTTTTCGTAGAGCCTATGCAGCCAGCTGCACCGTCAACTGCACAATTTACGCGTCACTCAATGCTGCGTGTAAGATGTGCGCAAAAGACAGCGGGAACAGCCCACGACTGAAGCCAGTATCGATACACAGTTCGTTCTCTGCCCTCATACACACACGGTCTCCCCACTTTCCCTTGCTGTCAGCCGGGTCAAGAAAGGGTCGGTCGCAAAGTTAGGTCATGCCTTCTCAAGACCAGCAGCTGTTATAAGCACGCTGAAATTAAGGCTAAAGAACTATCCCCTTCGCCGTTACCCCCTCTCCCCCCCCCCCCAAAAAAAAGCGACCAACATTAGTGGAGAATGTCACAGATGTTCACTGCCTTCTGGTGCCAGTCGCTATAATTAGCTTTACTAGCAGCGAGGATTTGCAATTCTATTTCTTATTTCCGTGACTGTCTCTGGGCTAAGCCTAAAGAAAAACAAAACACTCCCCCGCCCCCCCCCCCAAAAAAAATGGAAGCAATTAGCTGCCTTCCCCCGGACTCTGCAGGATCTGAAAGCACGGAAGGGCATTCGGAAAATTTCTGGGGGTGGGGTGTGGTGGGTTGGGGAGGACAGCAAGAAAACAAAGCCTGCGATGGCGTTCTGTCTGCCGGTGTGGGAGGTATAGTTTTCCGCTGCCCACATACTTCATCGATCGATGTGGGCGCAAACGGGCAGCGCTGTGAGTGAGACTGCTCTTTGCAGAGTCCAGTCTAGCGTACAGAGCATTTTTCAAACAACATTAATAAAAATCTATCATTCGCTCTCTCTCTCTCTCTGACTTCCCGCTTTCTGTACCAGCACACTCTGTTCGTATCCGCCCGCCTCCACACCTCCCCCGCTGCTGGCAGCACGTGTGCTGCGACAGACAAGGATAACTTTATGTGTCTTGACTAGACAGCTTTAAAGTCAATGAACCTTCGTCTTTGCCTGTTTGCTCCGGTATCCCCTGCCCACCACCTCCCCGACGATCTGGCTTCAATGTCGGCCGATCTGCTGGAGGTCTATAGCATTGCAAGACTCGACAATAGCTGGAGCGCCAGAGAGCCCAGTTATGCAGGTGTTGCGAAAACCTACCAAATAAAACATTAAATAAATAAAAACCGCCGCAGCTTTAAAGCAATTCAAGGGGGTCCCTGCCTCCTCCCCACTCACCCAGCCCCAGCAATGTTTCTAAGGCTAACTATTAATAGTTTTCTCCAATGAAGAAAGGTTCAATAACAAAATATTTATTTGACGAAAGCCGCTCATTGATATAAATAAACCTTTCAAACAGAAAGGGAGAAAAGGTGAAAACGTAAACATATCACTTTTTAAATTTCGAAGGATGCGAAGTCCAAGCACACACACACCCACATGGCACACGCACTCACCCACGATTGCACACACACACACACACATTTCGCTGCTTTCAAGTTATAAAGGAGAATAAAATATTAGTAGAACAGAAATAACTCCATGCATTCTTCCAAAAATCTGAAATTTGGAAACTTTTTGCAGAAAAAAGTTTACCATTTACATGAGCTCTAACATGACCAATATGGAACATAATGTTCACATTCCAATCCCATATCCACACTATGTTTAGCTTCACTTGTGTCTGTGTAGGTGAAAACATGTCCATAAAGTGTTAATAAGCTGTTAGTGTAACAATCGTGGGGGGATGGGATGTCTACGGAACTCAAGGTGCTGCGAGACGCAAGACGCGTCGTACACTTGATGACCACACGCGAGTCAATATGCTAACAGCAGACGGAAGAGGAGGCCGCTGTGTGAGTTCTACTCACGTGTGAGATAGCCATAGCCTTCATTCAGTCCCTCTTAGATAGTAGGTAGTTAGGTAATTTTAGAGGGATGATGCTTTCACCTCTCGGTGATGTTTACACTATTGGGGGGTGGGGGTATGGGCTCCTGTTACCTGGCTATGCAACGAAAGAACCAGCGGCCAATGGCTGCGGTAGGATGGCAGCCGACAGGCAGTTTAACATTTAAGGGAGTCTGCTGAGTGTTTAACTTCAAGAAACAATCCGTGCCCTCTCCTGGATTCGAACCACAACATCCAAACGCCAGTCCGCTGAGCTAGCTAGACCCCCTCACCCCCATCCCTCGTCAGCCTCAGTGCTGAGCTGCTTATAAACAGGCCCTTTGAATCACAAATTTAGGCTTACACGTACATAGCCTTTTGAACATAGCCAGAGCGCCACTGGTGCGGCAGGTTGGAAGCGGGGTTCAATAGCTCCATGTGTAGAGCAGCGGGCTCGCGAATGAAAGCTTTCAGTTAGCAATGGCCAAGAACTAGGTCCGTTAGTTGAACATCATGCGAATTCCCACGGTATCTATCTCCAGAACATAAAACTGCCACTCCACGCTAACCCTCTTACAGCAGCTATATGTCTAATGATGTTTCTGATCATGGTTTACAAACAGGAATCCCTAATTCCGGACCTCCACTCCCCTTCACACACACACACACAGTGCCAAAAGCACTTTCCTACTCAAATAACCAGCCAACCAACCAAGCGTACCCGACAGAATGCAAAGGGGACCAAACGTAATGGCTGTAAACGAATCCTCCGTGTAACCGACATATTTACAGGCGAATTGCCGCGCATTCAGCACCGAAAGGCTGTAAGGATGTGAGAATGTAAGGATGTGAGGATGTGAGGCTGTAAGGATGTGAGGATGTGAAAATGTAAGGATGTAAGGATGTAAGGATGTAAGGATGTGAGGATGTGAGGATGTGAGGATGTAAGGATGTAAAGATGTAAGGATGTAAGGATGTAAGGATGTGAGGATTTGAGGATGTCAGGCTGTAAGGATGTGAGGATGTAAGGATGTGAGGATGTGAGGCTGTAAGGATGTAAGGATGTAAGGATGTGAGGATGTGAGGATGTCAGGCTGTAAGGATGTGAGGATGTAAGGATGTAAGGCTGTAAGGATATAAGGATGTGAGGAGGTGAGGATGTAAGGATGTGAGGATGTGAGGATGCTTGATAACAGCTGTTGCCGAGTTGATTTCTCGGTCTCTCCTCGCCCTAAAGAACTGTCTTCCCCCCGCGTCTGTATACCTGTACCCAGGGTAATTGCACCAAATCCCAGCTGCTACTCAGTACACATCCATACATGTCTAGAAGCCTGCCACTAATCTAGGGCGGTTTAAGCTGCTTTCCTTTTCATCCGGTCATTCCACCCATTGCGGTTTCAAATCAAAATNATGTGAGGCTGTAAGGATGTGAGGATGTGAAGATGTAAGGATGTGAGGGTGTGAGGATGTAAGGATGTGAGGATGTGAGGCTGTAAGGATTAAGGATGTGAAGATGTAAGGATGTAAGGATGTGAGGATGTAAGGATGTAAGGATGTGAGGGTGTGAGGATGTAAGGATGTGAGGGTGTGAGGATGTAAGGATGTGAGGATGTGAGGCTGTAAGGCTGGATGTAAGCATTGAAGATGTAAGGATGTAAGGGTGTGAGGATGTAAGGATGTGAGGATGCGAGGCTGTAAGGCTGTAAGGATGTAAGCATGTGAAGATGTAAGGATGTAAGGATGTGAGGGTGTGAGGATGTAAGGATGTGAGGATGTGAGGCTGTAAGGCTGTAAGGATGTAAGCATGTGAAGATGTAAGGATGTAAGGATGTGAGGATTTGAGGATGTCAGGCTGTAAGGATGTGAGGATGTGAGGCTGTAAGGATGTAAGGATGTAAGCATGTGAAGATGTAAGGATGTAAGGATGTGAGGATTTGAGGATGTCAGGCTGTAAGGATTTGAGGATGTGAGGATGTAAGGATGTGAGGCTGTAAGGCTGTAAGGATGTAAGGATGTAAGGATGTGAGGATATAAGGATGTGAGGATGTGAAGATTTAAGGATGTAAGGATATAAGGATGTGAGGATTTGAGGATGTCAGGCTGTAAGGATGTGAGGATGTGAGGCTGTAACGATGTAAGGATGTAAGGATGTGAGGATATAAGGATGTGAGGATGTGAAGATGTAAGGATGTGAGGATTTGAGGATGTCAGGCTGTAAGGATGTGAGGATGTGAGGCTGTAAGGATGTAAGGATGTGAGGATGTGAAGATGTGAGGCTGTACCGATGTAAGGATGTGAGGATGTGAGGCTGTAAGGATGTAAGGATGTGAGGATGTGAGGCTGTACGGATGTAAGGATGTGAGGATGTGAGGCTGTAAGGATGTGATGATGTGAGGATGAAAGGATGTGAGGATGCTTGATAACAGCTGTTGCCGAGTTGATTTCTCGGTCTCTCCTCGCCCCAAAGAACTGTCTTTCCCCCGCGTCTGTATACCTGTACCCAGGGTAATTGCACCAAATCCCCTGCTACTCAGTACACATCCATACATGTCTAGAAGCCTGCCACTAATCTAGGGCGGTTTAAGCTGCTTTCCTTTTCATCCGGTCATTCCACCCATTGCGGTTTCAAATCAAAATAATGGCATTAAGTTTAGACGAGCCGTGAGTTTTCAGCAGCAATCATATTATAGCACGTTCGTGAGCGCGCGATTTACATGAAATTGCCCTGGCAGCAGTTAGCGAACACCCTCAGAGGCAATCAACAAACTATAATCATCGGTCACAAAATGCAGCTTCCTGGCCAAAGGATTTCTGCGGTGACCGTAACGTACCCTGGGTTAAGTGGGTGTTTTTAACCTCATCCACTCTACAGTACAGTACACGGGGGACGGACATTATTAACGGCTGCTCCCGTGAACGGAAGAACAGAGTCAAATGGTGATGGATCTAGCCCAGAGTAGACTCCACGCGCAAAGAGAAGCGCGTGTTCTAGCCTTGCACCACGCAGACTGGGAATCATTCAAAACAGAATTGGGTCAGGACAAATCATCGACTTAATAGTATATGTAGGTCGTGACCTTATGATCTTATACCTCCTGAAGCACGCCATGTGTTACAGTGACTCCTGCAACCACATTTTATCTGCCTTAAAATAGGGCTTTCTACCAAAGATTAATGTAATGTAAAAAAATCAGTGATACAAAAGCAGTCTTTTTTTTAATTTTACTGTATTTTGGTATCATTACAGTATGTCATGGTTGTCTGATTTCTACAGAGCACCTTTGGGCTGGCTTGTATGGGAGTTCGTATCTCCTGTTCATACGTAAAGGTGCACATAAAATATACACGGTAAACGGGTCTCACAACCGCTCTTAATTATGCCAGAAGGGAATATACGCGGGCACTCGTGCAAAACATCTCTGATTCCTCCGTTTTGATTTGCCGTTCTTGCGTGAAATTCCTTCTCACCCCGCTGCCACAAACGTGACTGAAGTGCTATGGCGTGTTTCTGGTGCCCTGTGACTTTCCATCTCTGGTATACCCAGGCAGTGTCAAGCCCCCGCTAATACCACACCGCTGATAGGACATGTTTGTAAACTGGCCGGTAACTCTTCATCGCTCTTGTGCCCATGCTGTGTAAAGTGTCCTCTGACTCCATACCGCTGATATGACGTGTTTTAAAGAGCCCTGTGACCTCCTCACCCTTTCCAGTATTGCGTGGTGCCCTGTGACACAACGTCGCTGAAATGACATATTGGGGAAGTACGAACCTGTGACCCCTCACCTTTGACGTTCACGTTTTAAGTCTCAGTGATAAGAGACTGGAAAAAATGAGGTCATTTGTCCGGGTAAAGTTCTACCAAAGCGACAACCATACCTACATCATATACACGATCGATTCATGAATGTCACATTATTCATACCTACCATGACATACATACCTACATCATGTACACGATCGATTCATGAATGTCACATTATTCATACCTATCATGACATGCATGCCTACATGCAAGTGTGCATATGCATGTTGACCTCTTCATATGCATTCACACATTCCCACAGACACGCAAGCATACATAAAAATGCACGCAGACACCAACTTCTGCAGCCTGGTCACTTGAACTTCCTATCAGCGCTGTCTTCGTAGCTTCCTTTAAATGTTCACCACATGGATTCACCCAAAAACTATTGGATTCACCCATGCATGCGTGCACTCAGTCCTTCGCTCTCTTTCCTTCTCACAGAGAGAAAGCTCTGAGAGAGACAGAGAGCATTGCCCGTACGCACACACGCACCCACGGGAAGGCAATGCTGGCTCCTTGCCGACTTGACACCAGGTTGGCGCGGTTCTCTAAACATCAGGACACTCCTTTACAACCCGCGCTTGTCCGTACCTGTGTGGCCGCTTCCGTACCCGGCAAAGTCAACCTCAAGAGTTCAAGGACGTTTGATTACACACACTGCTCACTCGTCGATTAACGTTAATGTTATGTGAAGCCGCAGGGCATATCCGTGCGACCGTGCCC
>SMGT01005975.1:99425-122833 GCA_004794575.1 Lanistes nyassanus
CCCCCCCCCCCGCCGAGTGCTTATCGTAATGTAGCGTTGCAAGACAACTCTAGCCTGCTAAGTGGCAGTGCTGTCGCCCCACACTTTTTTTCCTTCTCTTCTTCGCCCGTCTTCAACTGCTTCAAAAGCGTGTTTTGAAATGGCGGCAGCCCATCTAATTCCCTCTCACACCTTCAGTCGTGCCCATGCCTCGCGTCACATTAGTAGTCCATATGCACAAGCTATCGCCCGTTATAACCGTTGGGTCTTCCGGCTATTCCCAGTTTAGCATCTTCAGCCTAAAGCAAGGATTAGGATAAAACACGCTGTATAAGACGTGGCACTCTCCGATACAGCAGGTGTCCTAAAGGATCCTTCAAGTAGGGGCCTATGCTCTGAAACCTAAACATCCTGGACAGGTAGCGCGCATACATTCTTACAGCCTTGAGGTCTCAACCTACCGGGACATTGTCTAAGTGGCACGTGGCTAGAATTTCAGATTTCACTTCCAGCGGGAGGCTAGTACTGGGTCATTATAAGTTTCATAGCGCATTCCAACGAAAATAACGCAGTGTAGCGAATTAGCTTTACCTACTTCTACCTCATTTTCTATAACAGGATATGAGCGTAATCGTACCCCAAACTCCAGGTTGACAAATATCAACTACTATAATTATACAGCCACGGGTATACATAGCACATGCCCTCGCGAGAGCCGCGCGCACGCCTGTACCTACGCACGCACACAAACAGATTCCTCACACATACAATAATCTTTACCTTTGGACACCCAACAAATAGGAAATACATATTTCAAGAAATTGTACTTAATCCAGATTAACTTCTTTGTTTCAACATTTACTTCGTTCGTACAAGGTTTCCTCGAAAACCGCTCATCCCATGCCAGTCATTCTGTGACAGGCTAACGAAGAGTTCTGCAGAAAGTATAAATAAATATCACGATAAATAAATAAATAAATAAATAAATAAATAAATAAATATCACGACACTGGAGCAAGTTAAGCCACACATCGAAAGAACAAAAACGTCCACCTAGCACCGACTTTTTAAAATCGTTGTGCTAATCAGGGGGACATCCTTCAAAATACACATGTTGATCAAGGATGTGATGTCCTTATCGAACAGGAATATAGTTCCCATTATGTATACCCTTTGCTGCACAACCACTTTCTACATAGGTGTTTAGGGTGGATTTAGCGACACACAGCCAGAGGTTTCCTTCTAAATTACGGCTTACCGTGTTGAATAATTCAATCGTACTCAAAACTGCCCAAAGCTGTTATTAATTTCGGCAATATAAATTGTAAACGTCAGGGTTTTTCGCGTCTAGCATCGGTTGAAAGTTTAAGGAAAATGGCAGGACTGAACGTCGTGTCTAACAAATCTGATGTTTCGACTATTTCTGGGCGTCCTCTGCTAAAAATAAGATAACATTTCTCATTGTGTGCATATGTCGGTAGACACTGATGTCTGGGCCATGGATCAATGTTTACAGTGTGACGCCATGTCGTTATTTTTGATACTTTGAATTGTATTTTTCAGCGTGCGTGTCTCCGCTATTTGAGACGCATCTAGCTACGACTGCATTAATTTTGTATCCTAAATTCAGTTCCTGACCACACTCCAGCCCGTGTCTGGCTTTCACTGCGCCTGTCCATCAGTCTGTCGGGCGTTTGTGCTTGTCTGCACCCGTCGCTCAAGTGTCCGAACAGAAATGCGTGACAGCTGGGTGGGTGGGCAGTGTCAATTTGCCCACAACTGTGACGCATTCAACCCAAATGTCTTGAGCTAGAAACCCCTCTGAATCGCTTGCCGTTAGCGTCTACACCATTTCTTATCAACAGCACCTTTAAAAAGCGCAGGTGGGCTTCTGTAAGTGGTTTCGTGTGTGTTTCTGCGTGCATGCGTGTTGCCGGTGAGCTTGAGTAGGGACTTGTATACGAACGTCGTTTGAGTATGAATTCGTGTGTGCGTGTATGGTAGGGGCCCTTCTATTCTTTCCCCACTGCCAGATGACGCCATCTCACTCCTTAATAACGAAATCGTGACGTACCTGGACTCTTACCTGCCATTTTCTAACAGCCTGTGTCAATCGTTAAGCATCCGGTCTCAGATTACATATTTATTCTTCCCCTGTTTCTTCCTGCAGGATATAATATTCCCATCGAGTTTATTTGCCCGTGTTTTAATACCGCAAGAAATTAACTCAATAAGTGTATAATGAACTTTGGTTTACGATTTTTTGACAGCCAGTCGCGTGACGCGCAGGTTTCGGGTTTCTTTTAGCAGTTTTCAGCCGTCAGGGTTAGGTCAACAACAACGACCATCAGCACCTCCCACACTGTTGCACTGCGACAAAAACCAGTCAGAGCATTCGTGCACGTGCGCACGCACGCCTAGCCATCACGCTGTTGTTGTCGTCGCTTTTTTTTCTATTTTCTGTCTCGCCCTCCTCTTAGTGCTGTTTCTCTCCTCCCTCTCCGCCCAGGCCCTTATTTTAAACTGAGTTCCTGAGACTTGGTTCTGATAATCTTCGGGAGATACCTTCCGTGAGCCTGTCAAAATGGACAGTTGGACGTGTAAGGAATATAGGACAGGACAATTAGGAGCAGTGAATCAAGCTCATCATACCAAGCTCCTCTCTCACCTCCCCTCTCTCTCTCTCACACACACACACACATATCACATCACACGCAAAACACCCCCCCCCCATTAAACTCCACCACCACCACCCCCACACAAATGAACATTAACCAACATATGAAATGTAAGTTAACACGTTATAGCTATGAATTTTCCTTTGCTTCTGCTTAGGTTTCCAGTTTTTAACTCTACTTTGCATATTTTCTTGCAGTTGCTTGTTCCAGAATAACACTTACGCAACCAGCCGCGCTACTGCTTGCAGTGCAGTGGAGACGAAATTCCTTCCTTGTGTAAAGTAGACAAACGAGGAAGGCAACCCAGTTTTTCATGCGATCTTCAACACAAAGACACAGAAGCAAACAAACGAACAAACCCACACGTCGTTGTGTGCACTGTGTCAAAAAGCTCATAGCGGTCCCTGTTAGAAAACATAAAGGATGAAGGGTTTAACACGTTTCAGAGAAGCAGCTTACCTAATTTTTAGTTAAACATTTAGTTGTTGCCTTCCGGTGTCCGATTGTCTCGTGAATGGAATTCTCTTAAGCCCTCTGTGAAATCTCGAACTGTATTTTAAAACTTTCCATGTCCCCAAAAATGTGCAGTAAAAAGTCAGTATTATCAGCAATGTTTAGTTCTCAGAATCTGTGTCGAGTACACGTGTATTGATCCAACGTCAGCATCATGTTGGCTGTCAAAGGGAAAGAAAACCTGTAGGCTATGTATTTAATTAAAGTGGATCCCGATTGCGTTCCCTTGATACCTTTCAGTTTGTGCGCCCACGCTGGATATTTTGCAGTTGGGCAGCAGCTAAGAATAAATAAACTAAAAATACATTGTTTTGTCTTCTTTCTACAAAACCCCACTTGCACTCATGTTTGAAATATCGAATGAACATAAAACTGCAGTTGATTAAATCAGCAGCTTCCTCGTTTGACTTCACATTTCATTCATAGACATGATTCGAACCGATCGATATGTCCCCCACGAAAAGGGGGGGTTCTGAGCATATGTACTGCCTTAACATATGCGCCTGCTGCCGACATAAAGGGTGGTGGAAGTGGATCCTGTATCCATCGCACGTACTTTCGCCGCACGCGCCACGTGGCAATCGGGGGCTTTCTCCGGGTACTCAGCTTTTCTCCCCGTTCCCGTTCCCCCGATATCGGTCAGCATCTTCCGACCCCCACCTTCCCCGTCATAAGCCAGCCATCTTTGTTGACGACGTTATCCACCACTACCACCACCACCACCACCAACAACAACAAGAAGAACAACAACAACCTCTCCTGAGAACGCTGTTGAAAACATTTTGTAGAAAGGCTAGCTTCACCTGCGCCCACCTGCAGAAAGGCACAGCGGAAAATTTGGAGCTATTTTTTGACGCGCTAAATCTGGAGATGCTTTCGAATGGTTCAGCACTTTGTTGGATTCCTAGGCCACGAACGTACGCCTGTGTCTTGAGTCTAGACCGACCATTACAATCTAGCAATGTTTCTTTCGGGATACGGAAGAAAGCTTGCAAGTTCTAGAATGCATAGAATGTTTGTCTGCTAAACAACCCTTTGCGACGCTTCCCTCATTCCTAACATTCTATAAATCTTTGTATGAATATTTATGGGAAAAGAAAAATGTGGACATGCATCCGTTTTTGTGTACGCGCGTGCGTGTTTTATAATACGTGTAATTTACCCTAACTACGTATCTATATATACTAACCAAACATTGAATTTTTTTCTTGCACCTGGATGAGCCCGGACCGTTACGGGTCAACTTACAGCAGACCATTCCCGCAAGTGCGACCATTTCAGGTAGATGTTCTCGAACAGAAAGCCCGATTCTACCCGCACGAAACTGCATCAACATCACGTCCCCAACACCCTCCCCGTCAATAAGGGTGGAAATGAATACTTAGCGCAAGTTTGTTTGCATACATTTAAAAGACACCGCTCCTTCTTCCCCTGAACGTGTTGTGACCTTTCACCGGGTCATGCATACACCAGTTTCCTATGCATCGTTGTCCGCATGCGCAGACCGCCTCGGTGGTCTAGTGGTTAAGGCGTCCACTTCAGAGGCGGGAGGTCGGTGGTTCGCCCCGAATTAAAAAATTGGCAATCTAGTAGCTGCCCTGCCAGACGCCTGGCACTACAGGGAACAGTACTAGGACTGGTTGGCCCGGTGTCAGTATAATGTGACTGGGTGGGACTGAGGCCCGTGTTGCGCCATTAGTCCCACGTGTGGCAGCATGTAAATTTTGTCTAAGCAACACCGTCCTGATATGCACATAGTTTGGGACTGGACGTTAAGCAACAAATACCCCCTCCCCCACCCCCGCATGCGCAGGAAAACCTCGGGTCACTTGGCTGCGCTATTTGAGAGCTGACAACAAGGACGATGAAGACAATAACAGCAAAAACATTCTGGGCCCTGCCCGTCCAGTGCGCTATTCGTACATAGATACCTCTTATCCTCCTCCCTCTCTCAGAAAGAAGGGTACTCGATGCTCACTATTGGTCACTTAGAAAAAAAAAGAGTCTTGTGTATCACCGGACTAAATCTTAAAGATTTTCAAAATAAGGGAGCCTACTATTTAGTTAACTAGTCATTTAGTTCACTAAAGTTACAGAAGTGCGTGCCTGGGCCATGCGACAGGTCAGGGGACGAAATTCCTGACATGAATGAATTAGAAAGCTTACACGAGTTGCTTCCCATGATACTATAAATCCATACATAACAATGCATATCTAAAACCCGACATGCGTATATGTATTTCTGCTGTTTTGCGTTATCACTGATTGTGTAATGATTCCTTTTTTTTTTGAAAAAAAAATTAAAATGGCCCAAGTGAGATCATGTATATGATATACATAAATTCGATAAAAAGAAAAAAATGAAAACGTTATAGGTCTAATTTAAAAACCTTATCTCTCTCCTTTTTTTGTAGGTGAATTTTCAAAATCTAAAACTGTTGAATTTTACCTTTACTTCCATTGTAAAGATTTTCTTGTTCATAATCCTGCTTCTAAAGATCTTACCGATGTTTGACCGATAACGGTCAGGAGTGGCTTCCCTTGCGTTGTCATTCTCAGCGACACCTTCCTGTGCATCGATTACCACGTCACGGTTGCCAAAAAATATTGGTGATTCTTCCTCTTCGTGTTCAGTGTTTACGACAATCTGTTTTACAGGCAGCGTGGCTGGTGTCGTGTTGTCGAGAACCACAAATATAGACGGTCTCTATACTCTTGACTGTGCGCGCTAGGCCGATTCAGTCGTGCGACATCTGTTCTTCAAACGGAAGCCATTGCACGCTTGTTATTTATGTGTTACAGTGACCAAAGCGGTTATCATCCTCTGCTCCCTTTACTGACGAAGAGCAGGAGGTGAACTAGTTTAAGACTGTTCGAGCTGATTGTTGAACTGGAGGAGATGGCAAAGCCTTTGTTGCCATACGATCCACTTAAAACATTCGTCGAACTCGTTTGTTGACATTTGCAGTGAGTGTCTGTAAGTGTAAATGAGCGGAATCCTGTGCTTTAACTTCAGATAATCTGCATTTTTTTTTTGCTACTACCTGTATGTACTGCCTTCATTATAGATCAGTTAAATTTTGGGGACGGGTGGTCGTCTTTAGTAATTTTGTAAATCATGCAACTCTACAACGAAGACCATATAATATTTAAGTACAAGTTCTAGTTAGTCGTATTACTGTTAGTGTTAGTCTGTTCATTTTGTTAGTTGCTGCAGTTATAAATCATTCATCAGAAAATTATACAGAGATCTAGTTGTACCACAGAGATACTTTCTTTCTTTGCTTTTGGAGGGGTGTTCTTTATAATTTATTTTATGTGTACCAGAGTCAGACACATCAATTGTCAGGTACATCACATGTTTATTTATGAGCAGAGTACCTTGCATTACAAGAAATTTTAAGTACTGTTGTTTCATGGTTATCTTCATTTATTATTGTTTGAAGGTCATTTAGCCATTTACACGGTTCGACTTCAGAATCTGTTCCTCATGGCGTTACCAAATGGAGTGTATATTATCCAAGGAGAGATCTCGCTTGTTGTCACGGCAATGCGGAGGACAACAAGATATGGATCTCATGCAAGACATGTAGGTCATCTTGTCTGTTTGAGTATTTGGCCAGAACTTTCCTTTATATATCTCATTTCTGCTGAGACAATTTTTTTAATTGGTGTAATTCATTGGTAGTACCATGATCTATTTAGGGTCATTGTGATATCTTGCAGGGTCACTTAGTTAATGTGTGTGTATATGGTGAACTTGACCATGCGTATGTATTATTGAGGTATTTTGCAGTCTTTTTAATGCACCTGCAGAAAGTGGGTGTTCCTTAGATGTTGCTTCGTCATGTGATGTAGAAATGGACATTGTCTTTCCACAGCAAGATGATGATGGAGATCAGCTCCTGAGCAGCTTTTCCCAGCTGAAGGATGTTCTAAACACAGTAACAGGTATGTCACTCTCAGTGTGGGTTTAGTAAAGATATGGAGGCACCTGCCCACAGCCGGAATTATTTTTTTCATCCAAGTACTTGTGCCTTTACATCACAACAACCAACAATGTTATGACCCAGGGTTTTTTTTTTGGGGGGGGGGTGGCTGGGTGGGTGGGTGCTATGTATTCCCATTTATTGTGGTGTCTCCTCAACACAATGGCAAGTAATGATCACACCAGCAGGATTCTAATGTAAGCTTATGGGGCTACTCTAGGCATAATCTTCACTAGTTCATACAACTTTCATGACTATATGGGAGAAGGATATGCAGAATTAATCACCAAAATGGCCGACTCATTGTCATATGAAGTTGTAGTCCTAAGAGTTTATGCTGCTGTAAGACCGTTTTGCTGTTTTTACAGGCTGCTAATGCCTATTAATTTATATTTCTGTTGATGAATGGTTGAGGACCTGTCAACAACTGTAAGTTGCTTATGGCATGTTGAGCTGTTGTTTACAGATCTAGATGAGTTGGAGCCCAATGTATTCCTGAGCCCTTTCCTTGATGTCATCCGATCAGAGGATACCACTGGGCCAATTACTGGCTTTGCCTTGTCATCTGTCAACAAGTTTCTGTCTTATAATTTGATAGGTAGGAATCTGTTTGCTTTCTTGCCACTTTGCCTCATGAAAATAAATGTTACACAAGGGGAAAATATATGTTCTCTTTGTCAGACACCTTTTTGTGCATTGCATGTACTTCTGCAATTTTTAAATTTTTATCCATCAAATAAATCTTCATTCTACTCATCGGAATAGGGGATAGGCATAGGTATGTTGTGCCACCCATTTGGATGAAAACTAGGTTAGTGTTGTTTTAGCATTATAGCAGTATCTTTGAATAGCGGATCTACCCAAAATAGTCCTTTGCAAGTGCCCATTATTCACAAGGACAGTCTGAGATATTGACAAATGGACAACCATTCATACAAACAACTCTAAAGAATGTTAGAAACCATTAAGCACACGATCACTTGTTAAAGATTTTAAGAAATTGGACTTTTTCTTCTGGTGTGAAGTGCATGCATTTTAGAACCCCATGATGCTAACCACATTCCAGTAACATTCTGGGGATGAAACTATAATGATCATGTAATATGGAGTCTCTTTTCTCATCCACAATATTAGGTAGAAAATTTGTGTGCACTGAATGCAGGAAGTCAAGGGTACATGTGATTGAGGGGTGTCTAGTGCAGACAGGTACTAAATACAGCTGGATCTGGAAGGGAGGTTGGCTGTCCATGTTAGGCAGGCATCTACTATTTTAGGTGTCTTTTCATTACTTTGAAGTGTCTGGTATTTAAAGGGTCCACTGTTCCCAGGTACCGCTATATTAAATATTAAACTTTTTTTAAGAAGTTGGTCCCAGAACCCTAATCAGAGCCAGATTAGGTGACCTGTCTCTCTCTCTTGATTTGCCTGTTTGATCACACACATTGTTCCAGTCTATGCTTGCTACCATTTTTGTTTCAGATCCTTTATGTGACACAGCAGGAGCAGCAATTGAGAACATTGCTGATGCTGTCACACATGCGCGTTTTGTGGGCACAGATCCGTCTTCTGATGAAGTCATCTTGATGAAAATCTTGCATGTAAGAATTCTTGGATTCACATTTACTGGTGGGCATTATGAAAAGAGCACTATGAGCCCATCTTGAAAGCTTATTTTGAAAGTCTGAATATGTCTGGATTTGTTGACCAGAATTATCCCGGTTTTGTGTGTGAATTGATGCTGTCATGGGATGAATTAATGCATTCTAGACCAAACCTTGCATTTTGTCTACAGGTGCTGCGAACACTGCTTCTGAGTCCAGCGGGCATCCTTCTGACCAATGAATCAGTTTGTGAGATCATGCAGTCCTGTTTCCGCATCTGCTTTGAAATGCGTCTCAGTGGTATGCCTGCGTTTGTGTTTTTTCCCCAAAAAGGCTTTGAGCTGTGTAGTCTTTTGCTGTTGACACTTATTGAAGAAAGAACTCCACCTGGAGTCATTCAGCTTTTCTATGCACACTGATGGGAAGATTGTTATAGTCATGACATTAATTCAGTTTTCAGATTTATATTTCCTGTACAACTACAAGAAGTACTGGGGAGCTACCCTAAATTATTTATTATCCTGCATTATGATTTTATCAGCACCATTTCTACATGCATGCAGCCTTTACACTTGACGGTGAATAGTAATAATATGCAAGAGAAATGAAGTGCACATGAATTGTGTTAATGGAAAGTAATGGTATCATAAAAGTACATTTTGTATGATATATATCAGTGATTTGATTAGTTTGGGAAATCTGTTGAAAACCTCTGGCTTCGTCGTCCATAACAAATAATGTGTAACGGTTGTGCAGAGCTGCTACGGAAGTCTGCAGAAAATACTTTGATGGACATGGTTCAGCTTTTGTTCACTCGCCTTCCACAGTTCAAAGAGGACCCCAAGTGGAGTGCAAACATGAAGAAGGTCAGTGGGGTATGGGTCGATGTGGCACTCATGTTTTTGCCTCCTCCTATAGAATATGGATCGTGGTACCTACAAATGATAGTAATCCTTTACCCCGAGAAAGGAATCGTCTGCTACCCCTGTATGTTGTATGTTCCTGACTGTTGGACTGCAGGACCAATCCTTTAGTTTATTTTAAATGCAGCCTTGATCTTAAGGGCTTTTTATCGATAGTTCTTAAATTTCTGTTCATGCTTTTTAAAAAATCATTACACTGGTTATGCAAACATCATTCAAAATAATTTCAACAAAGTAGAGTTCAAAAAAAAGAAAGAAAAAAG
Organism: Lanistes nyassanus; assembly: GCA_004794575.1. Taxonomy (NCBI): domain Eukaryota; kingdom Metazoa; phylum Mollusca; class Gastropoda; order Architaenioglossa; family Ampullariidae; genus Lanistes; species Lanistes nyassanus. The sequence goes on from SMGT01005975.1 coordinate 109,372, forward strand.
TGAACTCGTGACAGCTAATAATTCAGTGAACGTGTTGAACGAGTTTTCTCTTTTCACGTATGTATCCTGGTGCTATGTGTGTAGATAGAGTAAGCATCGTGCATTTTGAACAAATTGGTGTTGCCCTTTTCCAGTGGTACTGTCTAGGCATGTTCGGCTGTGGAAGTCCCACGTTATTGGGGGGTGAAATTTTAGAGGGGATTTAAAAAGGAAATGGGAAAGACAAATATATGATATTTTGCTTTCATTAGTTTACTTACTAGAGTCGCCTTGTTGATTGACATAATATCTTATCTTTCTTGCAGCTCAAGATGAGGACTGGTAGTGTAGATCCATCCCGTATCAGCAAGAGGAAAAGGTCACCAAAACCACGATTAAAACGCTCACACCAACAACAAGCACCACCACTTTTCCCGAATTCAAAGCCTGCCGCAGCCACTGGCACACCAGCAGCATCAGCATCTGTGGTGGCAGCAAGTCCAGCGGCTCCAGATCTTTGTGAAAATCAGATGGCAGCTTCAGACACATTTGAGCACGTCACATATGAGCGATTGGCCACAACCCCAGCTGGTGGAGATGGAGGAATTGTGGATATCACAAAAAGTTTTGAAGTAGGTACATTAAATTTTTGATAATGCTTCCAGGCATGGGAATTCTCCACAGGTTCTCTGTATTGCAAGGTTTTTAAGCCTTTTTCTAGCAGAAAACTTTTTTTTCCAAGGACAGTTGTGTGTGTATTGTAAATTTCCCATTGGTTTTGAGGTAAACTTATACAGAGTCCCTGTGCCAGTCCTCATTTTCACTTGTACCTTTCCCACAACTTCCACTTGCCCACCATTATTCATTGGAGGCAATAGCGTATGTTGTTGTGTAACAAGGTCTGGTTGGTGGCCAAATGGCTGGCATGCAAGGAGTGAACAGAGAAGGCCACTCTGTTGGCAGTTGGTGTGTAAATTGATTGTTAATGAAGTGGTTTTTTTAAAACTTGGCTAAGAAGAAGAATTGTCATTCAATTCAAAAAGGTAAACATGATAAGAGTAGCTTGCTGCTAGCCTATTACTGTCTTTTGGCTTTCTTCTGTTCCTTCTGTGCTCCTCCATGATTGACAATTTCACTACTTACAGAACAATTATCTTCAACTTCATCGTATCACACACATGCTGATTATTAATCTGAAGTAAAATATTATAATGGAGAAATTCCAAACGTTTCTTGGCTGTGCACATGGCTGATGACTCAACTGCAGCTAGTCGCATCATGTTTCCACAAAACACCAGACTCTCTTATTTAACAAACAAAATCTTTGACCAGTGCCAGAAGACAATACAGCAGACGCTTAGGTCTTTCTTTGAGAAACAGTAGATTGTAAATGAGACAGAACAGCGGACACGGATGACACCTTAAATTAGTAAAGGAAGTGTCCATCTGTAGGACTTGCCGAGTTGTGCATTAGCAGCGTTCATTCACTTAGTAAAATATTGAAATAAACTTTGATTCATAAACTACAGGTTGAGTTTAAATTGTTTCTGCATTTTCTTTCCTGCAGATGAACCCGATTCCTTTTGTATATATTATATAATAAAAATTGAGTTAATACCACTTTTACTTATATATATATATACTAAATTGTTATCGCTGGATTTGTCTAAACAATGGCCTGAGCTTTTTCAGAGCTTTTTGAACTAGTCAGTTCCCATGCCTGCTTTCAGATTGTGCGCTTATTCATGGCATTAACATTTGCAGGTGATTTTGTCAAGCAGCACTCGTAGTTGAAAGATTGACTAAGGTTCACAATGCCATCCACACTGTGTGGATCAAGTCATAAAGTACATTTCGATATTGTGACTTAAATTAGAAAGTTGCTTTGTAGTCTGTGGTGGGTGCCATAAATAAAAATTAAGGATCTCTTAAATACACAAAATGCTGATCTGTTGATAAAATGTGACCCATGAGGGAGGAGATAGCCCTAATCATTTCAAATACACTAAAGTTCCATTTTCTGCTTCACGTTTCTTAAGCCAAATTAAGTCATGGATGGATATTCTATAGAAAAACCTTTCCTTAACAGTTTGGTTTAAGTGGATTCCCATTTTTGCTTTGTATCATCCTGTTAACACAATGTGAATAGGACAGCATTTGTCCTGCCTTGGTTTCTCAGATAGCAGCTGAATTGCGTAGCCTGTGTCATTCTCAAGTTTCTCAGATAGCAGCTGAATTGCATAGCCTGTGTCATTCTCAAGTTTCTCAGATAGCAGCTGAATTGCATAGCCTGTGTCATTCTCAAGTTTCTCAGGCTGCAGCTGAATTGAACAGCCTGTGTCCTAGTCCTTGTGGATGAATTGTGTATCCTTTGTCCTACACAGGTTTCTTAGAAGATGGCTAAATTGCATAGTCCCATTCAGGTGTCTCAGGGTACACCTGAATAGTACAGCCTGTGTCCTACACAGGTTTATCAGGTGGCTGCTGAATTGTATAGCCTGTCTACTTGAGTTTCTGAGAACAATGCCGATTTGGACAGTCTGTGTCCAGTTCCAGCATTAAAACATGTCGGTATCATCAGTTCTCCACATCATGCTTTTGTTGATATGCACCTTTTGTGGTTTATTTTCATTTATTTATTTATTCTTGACTGAAAGGAATCATAAACTGATTTTTTATCCCTTCAATTTGTTTACCAACAGGCAGCCAGTCAGGTACAAGAGCAAGGGGAGCTACCTGATGCAACTGTTGTCCAGACGGAGATTGAGCTGGAGCAGGTTACAGGGTTGGGAGACTCCAGGCAGCAAGAAGAAAGAGAGAATGAAGAGCAAAGTTCATCACTCACACTTGCAGTGCCCTGCCAAGGTGAACACCTTAAAGTGAGTACATTGTTTTGAAGACCTGCCTTGATTGAAGAGTAGAGATAAGAGATACATATTTGGCGGAGCAGGGAACAGGGGTATGGAAATAATTCAGTGCTTTCGTTGTTGAAAGGGGAATAACTTTTTAGAATATGATGCCAGTGGGAAAGGAGAGGTAGTGCTTTTCCCAGTAAGCTGAGCTTCTTGTGTTTGCAGTTTTTGAGTTTCTCTTGCATTTGATAAGCCATTTTTTTGTGGGCGAGTGTAAATTTCTGATAGACTAAACAATGTTGGCAGAGGCTGACATGGCAAAACACTTCATATTCTGTGTAGAAGGTGGGCAGTGAAGCAGAACTGTGCTCTGAGGCTGACAGGACAAGCTGCACCTCTGAAGCAGCAGACGACACAGACTCCAACTCTGCAGACACAGCCTCCACTCATGAAAACGACTTTGTCAATCCAAAGGGGGTGCGCTTCTTGCAACATCAGCAGCAGCACCAAACCAGAGAAGGTTGGCTGTTGCTGTCTTTTCACATTCTATTATTTTTGTATATAGAGAGGTTTTGAACAGGCGAATTTTCTTTTTGAAAATTGGGTTTTTATAAGGCAACTCTAAAGTTTTGTTTGTTCTGTCTTTTGAGGACTAGCTTACAAGTTTTCAGTCTCTTTATTTATTTGTGACAGCACTAATTCAGGGTGTCCTAGATTTAAACAGATCTGTATTGTTTGATGACTTTATTTATTTGTGACAGCACTTAGTTCAGGGTGTCCTAGATTTAAACAGATCTGTATTGTTTGATGACTTTAATTTATTTATTTGTGACAGCACTTAGTTCAGGGTCTCCTAGATTTAAACAGATCTGTATTGTTTTATGACTTTAACAACCTTTGCTCAATTCTACTCAGGTGTGCCCATGATTCCATATGGCCTGCCATGTGTCCGTGAATTGTTCCGTTTCCTGATCTCTCTGACCAATCCCTTGGATCGTCACAACACAGACGTCATGATCCACATGGGACTCAGTCTGCTGACAGTTGCCTTGGAGACAGGTGCTGACCATATCAGCTGCTACAACTCACTCTTGTATCTGGTCAAAGATGAACTGTGTCGTAGTTTGTCTATGGTAAGTCATACAAATATTAGAGTAATAAAATTAAGAGCTTATTTTATGTTATCCATTGGGACAGTTGAAATAATAAATGATGAGAAGTTTCTTTGCATCTGCTAACATATCCGAGGAGGGGGTGGTGAACTGGTGGGGGCAGAAAGTGTCTTATTCCTCATGATCAGTTCTCTGAGTCTCTTCTTCAAAAAAAAAGATTAAAAAAAAATTGGTGGGACACAGTGGATAAAAGTGTTTAGAGTCACGAACTATGCTTCTAAAAATAAAACTGTTGCTGAGGTTGAAATACAGCTATCGTTGAAGATGAAGTATTAAATATTGTTCTGATTCTCTTTCCTGTGCAGCTTCTTCAGTCTGAACGCTTGTCCTTGTTTGCAGCAGCACTTCGAGTTAGCTTCTTGTTGTTTGAGGCCATGCGCTCTCATCTGAAATTTCAGCTCGAGGTAAGCAGTCTTTTGCAGTGCACTGCTCGTTTCATTTTTAACACCACCATTTAGCTGCCACTAGTGCAGGGATGGGGGAAATCTATGGTTATCCATGGCCGCTGTAAATCTTCCTGGACCATTAGAAATAATAAATCACTTTCCTGGTGAGTGGGGTTTTTTTTTAACTGAGTGCTGTGGTAGTAATTCTGTAAGATTTGCTATGGAGAGGCGTTGTCATACCTAAGAAAGAAAAAGAACCTACTGCGATGTCTGCCTGGTGACAATTTTGGAACTTTACCAAACGTGCATGAGTTGTTCTCCAGACTGGTTTCCTCCACCTTTCTCCTGCCCAGCACCCTTCACTGTTGTCTCCTTTTGTTCATCCTTCTTGAGTTTGTCTGCGTTGTTGACTTAAACCCTAAACAAGTGTGTGCTTGGCCTAATCTTAGCATCATATATTAGCATCAAGCATCAGAGAAATACCCTTGTTCTATTGCTTGATAATTTTCCGCTTGGAAATGGGCTTAAGAGGTGGTAAATGGAACCTATATATGTTGAGAAACTGGTGAAATTATTTAGGCTTTCTTAGTGACTTGACTGACAAAGTGAGGGGAAAGTTTAAGTGTTAGCAGCTAGAAGTTGTGGGATGAACAAGACCTTTCTCGTGATTACTGACATGGGTTTTTTTTTTCTCCCTTGCAGATGTACCTGACGCGTTTGAGTGAAATTGTAGTGTCTGAAAGTCCAAAAATCTCCTATGATCAACGAGAAATCGCGCTGGAGTCTCTTGTGCAATTGTGGCGCATCCCTGGCTTGGTGACAGAACTCTACCTCAACTATGACTGTGACTTGTACTGCTCAAATCTTTTCGAAGATCTGACTAAACTTCTTTCTAAGGTAGGTACATGTGTCTGCCATTTGTATTACCAGTCTTTTGACTTCACCGTGTTTTGAAATTCCCACACTTGCCTGAGTTTGTGGTTGGCAGGGATAAAAATTTAGCAGTCGACAGAGGCAGGGAACTGCAGTGTGTCCTGCAAGAGCTGTTGAAACATCCAGCCAACCCCTTTCCTTCCTTAGGCATATTCCACTGTTTTGTACAAGGTTTCCATACTGAGGTATCTTTTGCCATCCATCGATATGTTGCTTTTCATGAACAAAACTAAAGTCGTGACAAACACAATCTACCTCCAGGAAAACGATCATGCTGGAGTAAAGGAGGCTTTAAGATATAAACTGTGTGATAAATTACGGAGAGAAATAAACCCATTTATGGTGATCACCATGATAGATGTAGGGGCAGATCTGACTGTAGCTGTATTTGTGTTCTGTGGTGGTCTGGTCCCAACAGAACTCATTCCCCGTCTCTGGCTTGTTCACTACTCACCTGCTGTCTCTGGATGCCCTCCTTACGGTTGTAGACAGCATCGACCAGCACTGCCACCACCGCATCCTGTCAACCACCAAGAAGTCTAGTAGTGAAGGGGAGACAACTACACCTGGAGCCCAGCGACCTGAAGGTAAAAGGCCTTCACTAAGATTGTGCACTTAAGGTTATATTAAACCATTCAGCACAAAGACAAGTTTTTTAAATCCGCTGCTGCCTATAGCTAGAGAATGAAAATTTATGCTGTCAGAAAACTGAATCCTTTATGTTAAAGCATTTGGAACAAAGGTGCTGCGATTTTGTCTTAGTAAAAACACTTTGCCACATAGTCATAATGACGACAGAAAACACATCAGATTAGATTCCATAGAGACACCTAAAGACCATATAAAGTAGCCAGTGGAAAGATGGGGAGCATAGGGTCACATGGGAAAATGGCTTTTAGAGAGAAAAAACATAATGCTCAGTCAAGTTGAAGGCAGCAAGGGGATAAGACATACAGAGCTGCCAACCCTTACGGTTTCGCCGTAATTTTTTACGGTCAAGATGAATTCTTCCGGTCTTCCGGTCAGATCGATTTTTTTTCCGGCGAAAGAAATCTCTGAAATTACGGTTGTCGAACGTAGCGAAAAGCAGTACAGAACAGCTGTTTATCTAGACTAACTAAACGCCCCCTGACTGAGTGACTGGCAACCCCACCTTCCCTACTTCTACTAGGGATGTATCGCGAGATTTGATAAGCCAAACCAGCTTGTCTCTTTTCCTAGACCCAATCAGAAGCCGCGATTGACTTTCAGGGAAACCGCATTTTTTCAAATTCAACAATGGCTGACGAAAGCAGTTCGTTTTCGGGTTCCAAACGATAAAGCGTGGAGCCAAAAGGTGGTTCTGAAAAAAAAGCGAAAACATTACCAGAAGTTTTTGCCGGGATACTCTAAGGAGTTCCCATGCATCGTTGCTTCCAAAGTGTCGAACGCGTATGCACGATGTGTTTCGTGTGAACTTGATTTTAAAATTTCACATGGTAGTCTTGACGATGTCAGCAGGCATTGTAGTTCTGCTCGCCACGTTGAGAAAAGTTTGGCCCTGAAAAATTCTTCGAAACCGACGAATTTTTTTTCCACCAGCAAGCCAGAATCTTCGGCCGAGCTATCAGTCATTCGGGCAGAGACCCTGTTTGCACACTTTTTGGTGGAACACAACATCGGAGTCAGCGCTGCTGATCATGCCGGGCCTCTGTTTCGAGCAATGTTTCCGGACAGCAAGATCGCTGCTGACTACAAAAGTGGCCGAACGAAAACAATGGAGCTTATGAAAGCATGCAGCAAAACGAAAGCCTTTGCACTTGGTGATGCAATGAAGAAAGGGCCATTCGCCATTGGCACAGATGGCGGCCAGGAGGGAGGAGACAAGTGCTATCCCATTGTTGTCCGTGTATTGAACAACAGCGGTATTCAGACCGAGCTGTTGTGCTGTCCATCGTGTGATGAGGCTTCAACAGGAGAAAACATCTTTGCCCTCCTGGATAAGGAACTGAATGCCTTCGGTGTTTTATGGGAAAATTGCCTAGCCTTGGTGTGTGACAATGCCAATGTAATGACTGGCAGTCACAAGGGAGTGATTTCCTTCATCTGAGGAAAACATGACTGTGAAACATTGCCTGTTGTTGTGTTTTGGAAAAAAATCTTCCTGACAAATTTTCAAAATCTTACTGAGAAGTACTGAACGGGGTTGGCAGCTCTGGACATAACTTTCCTTTTCGAGTTGTAACTTTTTTTAAAAGTTTGCTGTACATTCCCTTGTGTTGGCTGGACTCGAGTATAGCAAAAGTGAGGGTAAGCCCACATGAGTTGGAAGCAGATTTCGTCTTAAAACTGTCAGTGTAAGGACCCTCAAGCAAATTGTTGTATCAGGCATGCCAGAGTCCCATTTACGGATTTCCAAATTTTTCATCATCAAAAAGGCCCTTTTTGTGAATCGTCTAAATTTGAGGAGACCATTTTTTTTGGAGGGGAGTGGGGGGAACAGTATGGTGAGGTTTTCCGAAACTTGGAGTAAGGTTTCTGATTAAGCAAACTGGTATGTTTTCACATTTAAAGATTTAAAATTGGGTATAAAATATGGAAAATGTGCATGTTCTTTATGTTTATATTTCTAAGTCGTTCGTTTGTGAATGTTGACCGGGCAAAATGTTTCATCACCAGTCATGTAGAAGATGAGTTAGCGACAGCACCTTAGTTACTTCCCTTAAAGGAGCGCACATTCTTTTGAGGTTTTTTTTTTTTTTGAAGTTCGGTACAGTGCAGTTATGTCCCTTGTTTTATTATCGTCATTTCAGAGTACTAAAAGATCAGCTGACTGTGCTTAGTAAGGTTATTGCAGGAAACATTACTGTAAGTCCAACTTTGAATGCAACACATATATATTTACTAGCAGTATAGTAAGAAGACTTATCCAATGCCAACAGCTGACGGTGACACTGAAAGACAAATTGCCATGCTAGCATGGCAGGTCCTAAAGCCAGAGGCAGAGAAGTACCCCAATGGACTGACGGAAGTACCAGTTTTATGCGCTAAACGATTTTTGTGTCTTTTAGAGATTTCTTGGTAGGACAATTTCAATCATGAACTTTGTCTTAATTCATTTCCGAAAGTCTTATTTCTTATTCCACAAGATCAGGCAGACACAGTAGTTGCTCCTCAAGATATCTCATTCACACTTTCTAGCCTGGTAAAGATTAATGATCACAACAGTCCAGCAAACGTACGATCACAACAGACTACCGTACATACAATCACAACAGAGAAGCTATAACTGATTCCGGCAGGTCAGAGGCCTACACATGAAATAATTAAAGGCTGCCCTGGGGGAATCGGGTATCCCTTCTTTGTTGTGATTGTATCAGAGAAAGAGAGAGCTTAAAGTGATGTTAATTGAGGATTTAAAGTAGAAGACAGACTGTATTTTTAGACAACAGAGACATCAGCAAAAGGCTGTTCACGGCTTCATTTCTTTTCTTTTTAGCACTACTTTTTTTATTGAAATTTTTAAGTTTTTCAGAAAGAAAGACAGTTTTAATGATCCGTGGTGGGATGTAACTATATATGAGATAAAGTAAGTCTGATGTTTGATAAAACTACATGTACGTGTATTACAGTAATTTATAAAATTGTTTTAACAGGTATTTGATAAATAAAGCACAATTTTAAAGCACGTGTTGCAATTGCCTGCCATGATTAACATGTAGACATGCAGATGTGTTTGTTTCTCACCCCGTCCATCACAATACCTGTATATACATGTTGTACTAACAGTTCGACGTGCCCAGTCCTCCCTTATAAGACATAATTTTGGCTGCTTTTCCAGAGTATGGGAGGTTTTACTGTACTTTATGACAAAATGAGTAGCAATGCTTAAGTTTTAAAAAACATTCTTGAAACAATAGTGGGACGTAAGGTTTATTGTTCTGCTCATGATAATGCTACTTATCAGATTTAGTGGTAGCCAGCTTAATTGTTTTAAAGAAAATTTGTAAGTTAGCTTGGCAGTTTTGGCACCCATCATTGTCAACATAACAAAGTGTAGTCAAAGAAAAATGAAAATTTTGTATTAAGTAATTATGGATGTACTTTAGTAATAATTAGATACATATGAATTCGTTGACTTAGCAGCTGTTATGTGCTAATTACAAACTGCAAGTGCAGTTCATGCATGTTTTTAGTGAAATGTTTTATAGCAATGGTTTTAAGCATTGTCGCCTCATAACGTACTTGTTTTATCAAAAAAAGATTTTTGAGATCTTTAATACTATTCAGGTTTCAAAGTTCTGCCGCTGATTTTGCTGGAGAGTGTCCGTGAATGTGACAAATTCTAGCTAGTCTCATGTACAGCCCTGCGCCTGTCATACGCTGCCCCCATTTCCCCCCCCCCACACACACACACACACTCTCTGAAACTTCGGCAGACCCCAATACAGTGGCACCGTGATGTAGCGCAGGCACTGATTGCTATATTTTCTGTTTGTGATTAAGGCGATCAGTATAGGATCATGACAATTTTGAAACAGAGAACAGAACGCTGTCATTTATATTCAGACAGAACATGCTGTTGATGCGAAATGGCTTATTTTAGACTTGGGCTTTAAATAAGGCATCAGTGTTGGTATAGTTCTCAAAGAAAAAATCTTGCATTAAAATTATCTATAAACGACTGTCTCATTCTTTTAAAATGACCTTTCCTAGTGCTGTGACAACCTTTTGACAGCAGCATGTGTTTAATGTCCCTGGAAGACTGGGGCACACCATGGTGGTGAAAAGTATCCTAGCTACAAGAACACTCAGTACATGTACTTAAAACCAGTGTACGACTGACCGGTAAAATATTTCAGCTACCTAACCACTTGATTTGCATTTATGCTATAGCTGGCTTAGCCTAGTAAAAAAATCTCTTCAATAAAGCACAGCAGGTACATGTATTTAGTAAATGTACAGTACTTTAACAATTTTCTTAAGCTTTGGTTCAATTCCTGTCATCCCATAATGTTGAATAATCAGATTTTCATGATTATTTTAATCTTAAATGAGTCATAATAAAGATAACGTTAACAGTTGTTATAACCTTTTAGTTGCCATTGAGTCATGGATAATGTTGACACGACAGTCTTATTATTGTGTTACTTCATTCCTAATCTTGCAATTCAAGTGAAGTTTTGCAGGAAATGTTTTTCTTGATTTTTTGTTTTCTTTTTCTTTTTTTTTCTTTTTTTTTTTTGTCATATCCGTCTTTCGTCTTATTGTTGTTCAGTTTAGACATGAGCTACGCATATTGCTTTTGCTTATTCCAACATCCAGTACTGTACAATACAGTGCAAGTTGAATTTTCATTAAAAAAATTTCAATCATGTACCAGATTTGAAAAGTGAAACATTTCTTTCTTGTTTATTGGATACTATTATTAAGTTGAGGATATTTATGTCCTCATTTACCAATGGAGTGTTGCTATTTTTAGTGTTATGGCAGGCTGTCATTATCACATGGTACTTTCCTTCCTTTTGGCCTACCCCTACCGGCATGACTGATTTATCAGACAACTGCATGTGTGACTATTAGAGAGTTATATGTTGGAGCCATTCAGGTGAATGTGCTCTGACATTTGAGTTAGTGAATGTGAGCATCCTCATGTAAGTGTTCTCCACTCCAGCTGGAGTCGATGCAGTAAAGTTGAATATTTTTAAATATTTTTGTTACCGAGTGAAAGTCACCTAGATCAGTGATCAACAGTGGACTAAGTCTCCTGTCTTCATTTCAAGTCGTGTAACAAGTTTGGTGCAAGGTTGTTGGCCAGGCGAGACATTTCAAGTCGTGTAACAAGTTTGTTGCAAGGTTGTTGGCAAGGCAAGACATTTCAAGTCGTGTAACAAGTTTGTTGCAAGGTTGTTGGCAAGGCAAGACATTTCAAGTCTGTAGCCACCTATAAGGAGATTATCTTCGGGTTCTGACAAAGTGGTGGAAGTCGCGATCTTCTATCCAGGACTTTCATGGATACAGTTAGCGTTCTCCTTGATAAAAATTAGAATCTACAACCAAGTACTGTTTCCCCATCATCTCTTCAGATAGAACTATCAGCTGCGACTTTTTTTTTTTTAGTCCTGAACTGTGAACTGTGGAAATTTCAGCCAGTATTAGCCTGTGATATTCCAGGATAGGGACGCTGGATTTTATGTTTGGTATCAACTTCAGCAGCAAGTATTCCTAATTAGAGTTTAGAGAATTATGTTGTATTGTGTGAGTGGTAAACTTGTGAGTAGAAGAAAGAAAGTGTGATCGATTGGGTATGTCCTGTGTATAGAGAGTTGGCTGGCATTAGAATAATGAGTTGGAATCTATATGTTCTGGAGACCCTACAAGTTTGAATACAGATAGAAATTGGTGTATGTCATTGTCGTCAGTCTTTAGGAATTCAAAAACATTTTCTTAAATTAATGTTAGAAATATTGACACAAAGTCTGTATGTCTTTTGTCAGTAATAACTGAATTCTGAAGTGGTGGTGAAAGTGATGTAAAAATTTGATTGTTGTGTACTTAATAAGACACTCACATAACTCGCATTCAGCATAAATGCAATGTCATTACTGTTACTAGTTTTAAATGCTTTTGTTTCTGAACTGTTCTGTCATTTTCTGGATCCACAAAACTAAAGGGGTGTTGCTGCTTTTTTAAAATTTCTCTGTAGTAACTATTACTGTCATTCATGTTGGCTGGTTTTTAGAGACTGAAAGAGCGAGACCTGGCAAGAAATTCAGTTTTCTGTAGAACTATTGCTGTTGTTCATTTTGGCAGGTTCTGAAAGACTGAATGAGCCAGACATGGCAGGAAGTTCAGAACTTCTTCCCCCTGTCCTAAGGGGTCCCCCAGTCACAGGTTTTGCTGTAGGTCAGCAGCTTCTTCAGAAGCAGGAATTTCAGCCAGGTGAATTGTGTGGGTCTGGGCTTTTAGAAACGATGAAATAGTTTGAAATAGTAACATGTTGATTGATACAGATCTTTAGAGGTTTTTGAGCTTACTTGGACACACAATTCATGGCAGCCTGTAATCAGGAGCTGGTATACAAGGAAACAATTTTTTTTAAGTTGATTTTTAATAATACCTTCAGTTAGGATTATTGCTGCGGCCATCTTATTGTTCAATAAATAGCCATCAGGTGCAAGACCGGTACCCACAAATTTACCAGTCATGCGCAGAGTAAGGTTTGTGGTAGCTTGATGTTATATGGTCTGGTTTTAAACCTCACATAATGGCTTTTGAAATTCTAAACTTTTCTAGACCAGAGCAAAGCAGTGCGGAAAGAGCAAAAGCTAGGCCCGCAGATCAAACCTAACAGAATGGCCAAGCACACAACACGGATACCTTCAAAGGAGGAGCTGGCCGAGCTGAAGCTGAGAAAGAAGGTAGGGGCCCAGCGTGTCCCCAGCCATGGCTGAACGTGTGAAAGAAGCTGAGAAAAAAGGTAGGGGCCCAGCGTGTCCCCAGCCATGGCTGAACGTGTGAAAGAAGCTGAGAAAGAAGGTAGGGGCCCAGCGTGTCCCCAGCCATGGCTGAACGTGTGAAAGAAGCTGAGAAAAAAGGTAGGGGCCCAGCGTGTCCCAGCCATGGCTAAACGTGGGAACAGGTCACAGGAGGAGAGGCACTAACAGTGCTTTTCTGCCAGTCTTTGTCTTTGTCTTTGTCTTTGTGTTTGCATCATTGGGTGTTCTGTTTGCATTTATTAGGCATAGGAAATTTCTTTGTTTCTGAGGAGTTTCTGGCATGAAAGGAGAGAGGGCAGGGAAAGAGTTTTTCCCATTACTTCTGTTAGAAGGTACAAGAATGCATAAGCATCTAAAAGGCATGCAGGTGAGGGTGGAGGGGGGGGGGGGGAAGTTGGATAACAGCATCTGCAGAAATGGGTGTTGTAATGTTCCTACGATGCCATGGCACTATGCTACAGCAGTGATATTTTCATAACGAAAACTAAAACTAGAACTAAAAATATTGTTTTTCGTTTTACGAGAACGAGAACTGAAATTAATAAAATCAGAGAAACTAAAACGAAATAAAAATAAAAATTTGTGATCCGTGAACGAACTAAAACGAGAACTAAAATCGAGTAAAACGAAAAATAAAAGCAATTGCATTTTCGTTCTTTCCT
>SMGT01005975.1:126618-147288 GCA_004794575.1 Lanistes nyassanus
AGCTTTGAAACATGTTGCTGAATGTCTAGAACATTACTCACTCAGTTAACAGTTATTTAATGTAGCTTTGAAACATGTTGCTGAATGTCTAGAACATTACTCACTCAGTTAACAGTTATTTAATGTAGCTTTGAAACATGTTGCTGAATGTCTAGAACATTACTCACTCAGTTAACAGTTATTTAATGTAGCTTTGAAACATGTTGCTGAATGTCTAGAACATTACTCACTCAGTTAACAGTTATTTAATGTAGCTTTGAAACATGTTGCTGAATGTCTAGAACATTACTCACTCAGTTAACAGTTATTTAATGTAGCTTTGAAACATGTTGCAGCAATTCAAAACCAATGTATCAAAAGTGAATGGCGGGAAAGACTTTGATGAAGATATGTTAGAAGAGATCTTCAGTGCCATCAGGTAAATCATTTAATTGCTTCTATTTGCCTGATAAGGGAATGGTAGAGTTTGTACTTAATGCATCGTTGTAATCACAATTGTGTTATCTAAGCATTTAAACCTTGTGCAGGAGTGAAGAAATTGTCATGCCAGCTGAACATACTGGGCTTGTGAAAGAAAATTACTTGTGGAAGGTGAGTCTCAGTAAGCTGCAGCAATCATCTTAGACTGTTAAGTCTTTCTTGTTCGCTCATCTGGCAGTTTTGTGATCCATAAAATGTGTTTGGGTGAGGACACATTTACCTGTACATGTGTTCACATTTGTATTCTCAGGTGTGTAAACATTCTAATATTCTTTCATAGTTTCTTTAGGAACAGCCACTAAAACATTTGTATCAGACACACATGACCTGAGAAATATTTTCAGGTTCTTTTGCGCCGAGGTGCAACAAAAGAGGGCGTCTTCCTTCATGCTGCCACTGGAGCTTTTGACTCTGAGTTGTTTGCATTGATTTGGGGTCCTACAGTTGCTGCCCTTTCGTTTGTTTTTGACAAGAGTACAGATGAAGCCATTATACAAAAGGCAATCTCAGGTTTCAGGTAAGCTGAATTCATTTAACACACAATTTTTTTTTTTAAATTGACCTTCTAGAAACATTCTTTCCAACGGAAGGAAGTCTTAAGGCTTAGTTTATTGAGTCTTGAAATATTAAATGGCTTTCTTTTCTTTTTTTCACAAAAAATGGGATGATATGATTATTTCTAATCATTTTGTATGCTTTTTTCCCTCTTACAGGAAATGTGCCATGATTTCAGCATACAATAATATGAGTGATGTTTTTGACAATCTAGTCATTTCCCTGTGTAAATTCACATCACTTCTGAACTCTGCGGAGGTAGGACTATTTCACAATAATTGCAGCGTGGCTGATTGTAAATGTATGTGTTTGCTGGTTATGAATAAATGTCTTGTTTTTGCTGATTGTGAATATATGTCAGTGTTGGAGTGGATTTTTAGAGGCTGCCCATAGTTTTGTAAATAGTTGTGTTATTCTGTGGATCGGCAACTTCCAATCCAACCCTGTTCACTTGTCCTGCGGAGTTCCTCATGGGTTCATTCTGGGTACCCCCCCCCCCCCCCCCACCATTCCTTTTTTTTTTTTTTTGTTCTATATGCCTCTCCCTTGTTTATCATCATCAGCTTTCATTATTCTGTGCTGATGATATTCAATTTCTAGACAGTGACACACTTGACAATGTACAGATGCTGGTGGCTGCCACATCTGACTGCTACAAGGATATTAAAAACTGGATGACAAACAACAAACTTCAAGTTAACGAGACTGAAGCCATTTTCATTGGCTTGCAGCAAAGCCTTGCAGAGCTTCTTCTAGCCCTTTCTCGTTATCTTAACAATGCCGCCATTTCGCCCTCTGTTACGGCCAGGAACCTTGGTGTCGTTTTGTCTCACACTCTGCACTCTGTCTCTCACACTGGTAAGAGCTGCTAATGTTATCTCCATACCATTACTCTGATAGAAATTATCTCTCTATGGATGTCAGTACTCAGCTCATCCTGTCATTGCTTGTATTGATTCCTGCAACTCTATTCTCTGTGGCCTTCCTCACTCCACCATCTCTGTCCTTTAGCGTGGACAGAACAGCGCAGGTCACCTCATTTAAAAAGACAACTGTTCACATCACCCCTGTTTTGCTTCACTCCAATGGCTTCTTGTCAAAAAGCAATTCCAATACAAAGTTGCCATTCTCTGCTAAAATTTCTCAACGACTTTTTTCCCACCTACCTATCCAACTCGTCTATGCTTCAGGTCTATGCACCCTCTTGCAGTCTCCGTTCTTCAAACCTCCTGTCATCGTATTTCTTGCACCAAGCTCAGCACCTTTTGTTCAAGATCTTTTTCCATCTTCGATCCTAGAACAGCCTGTCTTTCTCCATCTGCAAGCTGACTATGATCTTTTCTTTCTCCAATAATACATTTCATCCTGTCCTGTGTGCATCTACTTAAGGCTAGCTTACATGTACCAGCGTCTGCATATGTGTTTGCGTGCATGCATAGTTGTTACCTTGTGTGTGCAGGTGAGGTCAAGTGTGTGTGTGCCTTGAATTATAAAATTTGGCACCTTACAAATACTCTTAGTCTTATTATTATATATTTATTTTCAGAGTCCAGAAAATATTCCTGTTACATTTGGCAGTAATTTCAAAGCACAGCTGGCAGCACGGACTGTCTTTGGATTAGCTCACCGCCATGGGGATATTCTTCGGGAAGGCTGGAAGAACATTCTAGACTGCATGCTGCAACTCTTTCGTGCCAAGCTGCTGCCAACGTCCTTGATCGAGGTAAAGAAATAGCAGCTGGAAGAGAAATTATGCCTTTTGTCAGCTTTTTTGTAAAGTCTGTCTTTTGGAGTAAGGTGTTTTATGCATGTTCATATTAAAAATATTGAAATAGATCTGAATGACATCAACTTACATTGCAGTACTTGTTTAATTATTTTATAAATTTACTGAATACATTTTTCCTGCTCAGGTTGAAGACTTTGCGCATCCTTCAGGGAAGGTCTCTATTGTGCGGGAGGAGGCCACCACGGTGACAAGGTAAGCTTTGGTACAAAGTATTTTAAATAGTTTCTGCTTCCTTTCTTCTTCTTGTGGATGGCTGATTGGCAGATGTCCAAATGGGGCTTCAGTTTGTGCTTCAGCTTTGAAAGCTTTTTGTCCTCATCTGTGTGCAGATCAGAATCGGGCGTGCTGAGCAGCTTTGTGTCCTACTTCTCTCTATCGGAGTCCACATCGTCCAAAGGGCCGTCAGCTGAAGAGCTGGAGGCCAGCAGACAGGCACAGAGCTGTGTGCAGGACTGTCACCTGGACTCTTTGATAGCTGACACCAAATTCCTTCGACATGACTCATTAAATGAGCTGGTCAAGGTGTGTTCATTTCAGTTGGTCCTTCACAGACATGATTGTAGTCACCGGTCTTAACCACACTCACTTTATCAAATCCCTCACCCACATCACTTTAGCCAGCTATCTTACCAAAATCCTGGCTTTATTTTCAGTGAACATCACATCAGCTGTAAGAGGAGTACATGAGGATAAAAATTGTAGTTTAGTGTCATCATACGTTACCCTGACTCAGAGTGCTAGATTTCCAGTTTAGTGAACCCTAACCGCACCTCAAAACAAAAGATACAAATACCCATTCCTGGTAAGGCCTTCTGTGCCCATGTGTACTGACGCAGTCTGACCATGCACATGCTCACTCTTTCAATTTGTCTTTTCCCAGAGAACATGGCAGAATGTTTTCTTCTTGCTTCTTTTCTCTGACCGCTACACCACACTATTGTGCATCTGTTGTTCTGGGAAGTACACATTTGCTACTTTACGGATTATGCTTTACGCTTGCTGTTTTTAAGTTAGCTGACTGTGTGTTGCGTGACTGATGTTTGCAAAATATCTTACTCTTACCTGTCTTTTTGCTTTGAAAGACTGAGTTTTCAGGTGTAACTCATGCCTGTGACATCACCCTTGCACACTCTGTGCTCCACGTTCTTGTGTTTTTGTGTTCTTGTGTTCACGTGATTTTTGCTCATTGTGATGGTACCCCTACACCTCCTTACTTTCTTGTCAGATATGCAATAAAGTGTTAGGGTGTTTACATGTATTTGGTACCTTGTCTGTTATCTCAGTGTGTTTGCATTCAGGACAGGCAGACTGTGAGCGTGGCGTGCCCAGGGTGAAAGTTTTGGAGGTTCAGTGCGCATACTTTTCCGGGGTCTGATGCTCGATTTGCTTCTCTGGTTGTGTGCTGGTTGATTGGGGATGCATTCCCCTCTGCTGCACTCACTGGCTTGTCCCCTTTGTTGTGCACTTCCAGCGAGGAGTGATCACGCCGTCACCCCCAAACACCACCCCCCACCCCCCCATCGTTGGTGGGAACAATGGTGTCTCTTGTTTCAATAATTCCTCTGGGTGCCAGTCCTGCGACCCATCCAGCAGACGTGCATTGGTTCCACCACCACATGCTTCGCCCCCTGCTCCAGCCATAGATCATCTTGGCCTGGTGCCCACTGTTCCTGATGGTTCTGACAGGTTCTGGTCACCCACTGGCAGTTTCACAACTTCCAGGTGTGAGTCACTGGCAACCCCCTTTCCATTCTGTCCATGGCAATGAGCTTTGCTCCTTTGACACAGTGTTTTTCCAGTTAGGGTGACGTTCAGCCTTTTTCTCTGATGTCAGAATGCAAAATACGCTCCTTTGCTGCCCTGATTTGCAATGGTTTTTCAAAGCCAGGAGTGGCTTCTGGCTGTCTCGCCTGTGTGGCCCACGCTGCTGGGAGGAAGATGGGCGTACGCAATGGCTCTTGGTCTCTTTTTCTGGCCAGCATTATGGTGATGTTCAGAGCACCTGTGACTGGTCCCTGACGGTCACTCACTTGCCCTGGTCCATGCTGCTGCCTGCTTCCACTCTGGACTTTTGAGCGGTCCGGATTGAGCTTGGGTGCGCACAGCCATCCTACGTGTCCCTTAAGTTTTGCCTCTCTGAGACGCCTTTTCCTGCAGTCGGGCAGACTGCAAGAGATTCGAACAATGTATCTCTCACTGTGTCTCACCTTTTGTGCGGCTTGCATCCACCACGCCCACTACAAAAGGGAGGGGGGTGTCAGAACCCTCCCAGCTTTGGCAACTGCTTGCTTAGGATGGCCAGGCCTGGACCTACTTGTTTGCTTCTTAGGTGCACAGGCTCCTAGAAGTTCTGCAGGTGGCCTGCTGCTGCTCAGAAGATCCTTCTTTCCCTATGGATGTTTCT
This sequence comes from Lanistes nyassanus, assembly GCA_004794575.1. Lineage (NCBI taxonomy): Eukaryota > Metazoa > Mollusca > Gastropoda > Architaenioglossa > Ampullariidae > Lanistes > Lanistes nyassanus. Next base: position 131,847 of record SMGT01005975.1, read on the forward strand.
TGCTGCCGGAAGGACGGCCTTTGGGGTGGCGGCTGCTGATTGTGTGAAGATTGCCATGGAATGATCATAGATCTAGTTTGTCACTGGCTTTGCCAGCATTACAAAGTGCGCAACCAATCAGCAGTCTCCAGCAGAATAGCAACCCTTTTTGTTCCACCATCCTCCACCATTCAACATGGCTGTCAGTTCTCTGAGCAGACGTCCATCCATCATGAACTGATCCGCTGTGACAACAGAAGTCGTTTGCTTTTGTGGGTTTTTTCCCCCTTTTGAAATATAACCCATGTTAGCAACAACAGCTGCTGATATTAATCGAGTACTATCAACCAAAGAGATGGTGTGGCTGGACAGGTTATGTGCTGCTGCTGAAGCCATGTTCTAATCTACTGAAGCATCGGCTAATTTTGTGAAGTTTAAATGTCATGAAGTGAAAGATGAGACATCACAAAGTGCCTAAACTTGGTTCAGTGTTTAGCTAGTCATGCTGTGTGAAGTCTGCAGTTCACTTCACAATGTGTCTGCACTGTGCACTTTTATTGGCTGGAGATTAGTACCTCTTCTGTGCAGATGTGTGTAACTCAAAGACAATTTGTTAGCGTTTACATTGCCCAGATTTGTTTCTGCAGTATATTCAAATGCAACAGCTGCCAGCGTCAACATTGCAAAATGAGCTGCATAGTCTTTAACTTCAGCTGTTTCAGTAGATTGGCACACAGCATAACCAGCACAAAGTGAGCCAACGGCGCATCTGTGCCAGCTTCTCTGTATCTAAGGACACCACAGTGAAATATGCAAAAAATCCTTTTCTTGCTTTGCGCAAACAGTGACCATTGCCATATGTGAGCTGCTCTTTAGTAATACAGTATAATACACTCCAGACAATTTGTCGTGTTTATGTTGTAGTAACAACTTTGCTTCAGAAAAATTGTTTTGTTATATCTTGCTTAAATGCCATCTAATAATAGAATTATAGCTCCTTCTAGGGTTGGTAATTTCACCTTGCTGTCTTGTGAACTGTGTTTGCGTGGTTGCAGGCCCTGATCGCAGCATGTCAGGGTGTGGAGGAACAGGTGTCACTGGGTGGTGCATACGACGAAGATGCCTGTGTCTTCTTCTTGGAGCTGCTTGTCCGAGTGGTACTTCAGAACAGGTTTGTTGCAGATGTGTTCTCTCAAAAGAATACTTAACAAGATGATTCTAGAGTCTTCATTCATGGAATTTGTTTACAGTAAAGTACATGTTCAGTTAAATGCACATCACACTCTTAAGACAGAGTCAGTCATAAACCAGGCTCATCAGATTTGTCAGAGGAAACTAGGACATTCATTTACAGAATTAATACTGCTTTGCATTGTGGAGTATTTACTGCACTGTGTATAGTGAAATATGGAGGAAAGATGTTGGGTTAAGCATTCTTGTCTTGTGTATTCACTGGTGACATTAAGACAAAGTATAAAGTGTCTCTGATGTGATGACAGTCATAAGTGATTTTTTGAACGGATTTTGGCTTGTGAACCAACCATTGTCTGAGTGGCAAGGCTTCAGTTTTGTGGGCTATTTCAGGGACCGAGTGACAGACATATGGACCACCGTCAGAGACCACCTGTACTGGGTGTTTGTTCGATCCAGAGAGCCAGGGCTGCTGGTTGAAAGGGCTGTCGTGGGTTTGTTGAGGATGGCCGTTCGGCTACTTCGTCGGGAAGAGATGGCCATCCAGGTGAGAACACTGCTCAGTTTTGTTTGCCGAGTCAGCAACTATAGGCAGTATTATGGCAATTAAGCGATCCTGGTTGCAGGTGCCATGTCGAGAGGAAACAGGTGTGCTGGAGATGTGATGTGAACCCACAATACACAATTCTGTTTTTTGGTGACAACCATGTATCACCAAACCACTTGGGAAGTTTTCTACATAGATTAAGAAGTTGAAAAGGAATGGTTGTGTATAGATACTAAAACAAATTTTTTAAGGGTTTAAAGAAGACACCAAGCATGCTGCATATGGCTGGCTGGAGGTTCAAGACAATGCTTTTCTATATTATCTGGTTCTGTTGGTGTTCTGGTTGCTGGTTCTGTTAGTGTTGCATGGTCATGTGCAGGTCTTAGGAGCACTTCGGCTTCTCCTGATTTTGCCTGGTCCCGTACTGCACTCCTTGGCCCGCCAGGTGACGTATGGCCTACATGAGCTGCTGCGTACAAATGCAGCAAACATCCATGCTGCGTCCAACTGGAACACACTGTTCACACTGCTGGAAGTAGCAGGTGCTGGTGCCAACCCCCCGCCCCTCATGCAGGTTGATGCAGATTTGGATGTAACCCAGGTGCTGCATGATGCAGGTATGTTGCTGGGATAGTTGGACTACTTGTGCTGGAGGATGATTGTTTATGGAAATATTCTCCATTTTTCTCACCTCTCCCCATCTCCTTACCATCTTTATCAGGAGCCTTTGATTAGAAAACCACTATCTTCACCAGGCGCTCAGAGTGACAGTGAAGTTGGACCTGAAGGAGGGGGCTCAGCAGTCACAGACCGTGGCTACACTTCAGACAGTGAGTTGTACGAAAGTCCCCACCGGCAACTAAACCAGCATCCACAGTGGGCCAGCCCTGAACTAGCTCTCAGACCTGTGCCTGACAATGGCAGCTGGATGCTGGTAAGAACATCTGAAGTTCTGATTAACATGATTGGCGTGGGGACATGGGGAGTTCAATCACATTAATGTCATGCCTCAAGTTTGGCTATATGAGAGCAGGGATGTGTGGGGATGGGGCACTGTCATTAAGCTGTGCACTGCAGCATCCACTAAATCGCAGTAAGATGGGCAGCAGGGAGAGGCAGTTAAATATTTGGGGAACACTGAATGTGGTCCGCCAATGTTTACAATATAATCTTTGGACACTCCTGGATTTGAACTTGCAACTTTGATACTCTACTTAATTGGCTGTCAGCCTTCTGAATTAACACATGAAAGGATGGATGCTTATAGTAATGGCTAATAATACAACATACAGATGTTATAATAAAGATGTCTTCCCTATCGCTGGGATATCACATCTGATTAATCATCAGGGGATGCATTGATACTCTGATTTTTCTCAGTTATTCAATTTAGGCTCATAAACCAAAAATCACCATCACGTTATTTAAATCAAGAATAATGGCTCTTCCGATGTCACATGCTCTCCGCCCCACTGACCTGGCCCCTTCCCCTCCCTGGTTAACTTGAAGGGTAGTAACATGCACCATTTCCAAATCTGGCAGCAAGACTGAACACAGGCATTTCTATTCATTCTTTGTTAGCAAAATCACAACAGTTACCACTTGCAAAATTACAAAGGAACATAAGAATTAATGAGTAATGGTGTAGCAAAGAAAAGTGCAATATTTTATTAAAAGGGCAGGGGTGAACTGGAGAGATAGGGACGTGGGATCAGTGGCTGTCAAGGATAGTTTGAGTAGCGTCCATTGCATTGAATTGTGTGTGCTGACCTAGTCATAGCAAGTGCTCCATCTGCACCACAGATTACAAGGCAAAAGGTGGACAGGAACCATTACAACTGGTGTGTTTGAACTCAATCAGCAGAAAGGTAGCAGTTTACTTGCATTTCATGGTTAACTTGTGTGCATATGTGTGTGTTTTTTCTGAAGGTAAATCGAGAAGAGCCGCACCATCATAAAATGTTGCACGTCAACCAGTACTCAATAGAGCTTCGAGAAGAACTTGTGCGAGGTGATAGGAAGGCTCTGATGAAGGCTGCTGAAACCTTGGCCTTTTTAGTGCGAGATGCAGCTCACATCACACCGCACAACTTCAAAAGCTGTGTGCATGCCATTCGCATCTTTGTAGAAGCAAGCATCAATGGAGGTAAGTGAAACAAGAACAGAGTTACTGAAAGCAGGCTTTTCTCCCTTTTCCTCTAGGGCAGGTCAGTAGCTCTTTCGCTTCCCTTATTGTACAACTTTTTTAAATACTATTTTTTGTGGGGGCGGTTATTTGTATTCTTGGTAGGAGTAAATGAGTTTAACCACCAAAGATTTAAAATTGATGAATCGTACTGCACTGTTAAGCAAAGAAAGACGTGTTTCTGCATGCTGCACGCTGTATAGGACACACAAAGCCCCCACTGCGTGCCAGCTCCTTCCATGAAAGGCGAGGGGGTGGCCATCCCCATAAGGCACCCCCCAGGAACCGTCATGCTCGTGAGTCTCGGATGAAGAAGTCTCAGTCGTCACCCACGCAGCTAGCCCAGGCTACCACGTCGGATGAAGATGGCGAAGAGGAAGCTGCTCTTACCAGCCTGCACTCTTTGTCCATCCAGCTTCTTGACCTCATGCACACGCTGCACACACGTGCTGCCTCCATCTTTGCAGCCTGGGCGCAGGAGGGAACGCATGGCAGTGATGGGGTCTGTGGCATGGAACAGCCAATAGATGCAGCCACCAGTACGCTGTGGGCCAACTGCTGGTGTCCCTTGCTGCAAGGTCAGTGTCTTTTGGCATCTGCACTTGTTTTGAAAGCAGTCATTGTGTTTTATGCAAAGAATCAACTAGATGAGCGTGGATATTTATGGGTAAAGCTTTTTAAAAATGCAATCTTTTAAGGATATATGTGCTAATAAATATATATATATAATTTGACAGTTGATCACTGATTGTACACAGGAATAGCTCGTCTGTGTTGTGACACACGGAAACAAGTGCGCAGTCAGGCCCTTACCTATCTGCAGCGAGCCCTTCTTGTTCACGACCTCCAGATTCTGTCTGCTGTGGAGTGGGAGGCTTGCTTCAACAAGGTTGTTGGGGGTTTTGGCTGTTTCTAGAAATGATTTGAGAAATATTTTCAATGTTTCCATAACACACAGTCAGGCATCTATTACTCACAAATCCGAAAGATTTCAAACATATTTCCACCCCTGCATTTTGGGGCTGGACATTATATTATTCCTTAAATCAAAAACAAGGATGTTCAGTTTTTGAGCCTGCAGGAAACCCTTGATTTAAAAACTTATTCGTTTATTCTAGATTTCTCTGGGGGGGGGGAGGGGGAAGTAACTCTGTGTGTGTGTGTGTGTGTGTGTGCACCTTTTTAATACATTAGTGGTGATAGGAGTTTATGGAGAACAGGGTTTGGGTTTAATTTTCACACATTCCATCAGCATCCCTCCACCCTCCTTTTATCTCTCGAAATAAAACTTGCTGTTGTGTTACTTATATTTTTGATTTGCTTTTAAATCCAGCTGGGAATGAGTGGTGAATTGCTTGTGTTTGAATCCCCAGGTTCTCTTTCCCTTGTTGACAAAGCTGCTGGAAAACATCAGTCCTCAAGACCCATCAGGAATGGAGGAGACACGTATGAGGGCATCCACACTTTTGTGCAAAGTAAGCTTAGCTGCCTCTGGAACGGACCTTCTCAGTCAGAGGTTGACATCAGTTCCCTTTTTCTGCACAGTCTGTCAGAAACATTACCACAAATTTTACTGAGTTGCAGCGACTTGTCATCTGCTGACACAGCAGTTTATTTTTAACAACTTCAAAATATTAGAAAATATTTTATGATGTCGGCATCTGATCTATTCATTCCTGAGAATTTATTGCCAGCATTCACTGTGGGGTGGAAAAGACACAGATTTCACCTGTTTGTTCCACAGGTTTTCCTGCAACATCTCAGCCCACTGTTGTCTCTTGCCACATTTACAGCACTGTGGCTTACCATTCTGGACTTCATGGAGAAATATATGAAAGCTGACAGCAGTGATCTTCTGGTAGGGTCCATTTTAGGGGAGTGTTGATGGTAAAAAATGTGCAAGAGTAACATTCAAAATTTGACGATGACATGTGGTACAGTAAAAGATATTGTTAATCAAGTGGTTAAATTTGAAGTTTTACAATCAGTTCTTACTACTGATGTTGCATTATTTTATAAAGATTAATGTTAAATCTGTCACATAATTGTGATTAAATAGTTTCCGGCTGTTGATGTAAAAGAATTTAGGTCTTCAGCTTTGACATAAATTAATGAAGTCTTCATGGTCTTGTGGATGTTTGGTTACAAAGAAGACTTTATTCATTTTCAGTCTGAGGCAATCCCTGAAAACCTGAAGAACATGCTGCTGGTGATGGATACTGCAGACATCTTCCAGCCTGACGTTGGCACAGAATCACAGCTGTGGCGTCTCACTTGGGACAAGATTGACACTTTTCTCCCTCACCTGCATGATGAGATCATCAAGCCTTTTGAACCTGGTGGGTAGCTTTGGTGGCAGTAAATGGTGTTAGGATATTAATTCACAAAAACATGTGCTTCACAACTTTCAGGTTTCCAGTACCTGAGGTATAACCAGACCTGTAGATTTTGGTGTTCCACCTGTTTGGTGCATCCCATAAAGATTAAAATTCCGCCCCTTTACAGTTGCCTCATCCAAAGTCAAGTGTTCTGTGATACAAGGGTATATAAAGAGATGTTTCACTTTGTAATTTTTGTCAAGCATTGTGGAGTCCAGTGGAAGTTCTAAATCTTTCCCTTGATATTGGCCAGAGCCAAGACGCATAGATCGCTGTGGTAATGGAGATGAAGCCAGCCAGCAGCAAGTGTCTGAAACAGAGCCCAGTGACCAGAGAAAGCCCGAGCCCCTGCCAGCCATGTCTCAGAACATTCAAGCTGTTGATATTCCACTGGAGAGCATCACTGTCATCCCTTCTGGAGACCAAGGTAGGTATTGCCATTCCCAGATATGTTGTACTCCATCTGTTCAGAAATTGTGATGATGGCAAGTGACAAATTGTGTAGTCAGAAGGAAAGGTGGTAGATAATGACTGATGGACAGAACTTAAAACTCTCTGCTTTTATCAGGACTCTCGTCGGGGTGGTAAATAAAAATGCACTCATCCTTTCAGATTAGAAGCAGTTCACTGCAGCAAGTTGAAGTCCATGAATGGGAGTGTGAATGTGCATTTGTGTGTGTGTGTGTGGTTGAGAATGTGCGTGGATGCATGTACATGCATATGGCACACATTACTTCACAGCTTGTGTTTTGCAGTCTCAGCACAGCCAGTACTGCCACCTGAACAGTCGGATGCTCCCAGGCCTTCCAGTCCTTTGCTGAATCAGCCGCAGGAGGTGCAGATGGGGCCATCCTACATCCTGCACCCGCCTCTTCCTGCTGTAGCCACCTCTGCATCACCCACAACCTGTGCAGGGGTTGGCAGTGGAGGATCTGGTTTGCCAGGCGTTCACATTCCCCTGCTGCTCAACCCAGACATACTTCAGAGCACCCCAATTCCCTTCATCTCCCCACAGGTGAGACCTGCATGGAGACCTGCATACTCGATCCTTTGTGCAGATCTTTTCCTCGGAGACCAGTCTTTGGTAACCTTAGCTTAAATTGTTGTTGTTGGTGGTAGTGGTGGTGGTGGTGGAGGGGGGGTCCTAGTTTACTTGATATTGATTAATTGTGTTTCTGGTGAATTGTTGGCAGTTGTCAGCAAATTTGGTTAAACCAGAATTTGCATATGCTGTATAAGCATTTCTAAAAACAGAATATCATTGTTAACTGCACAATTGATTGTGTTTTGTTTTCAGAAATCTTTGGAAGTTGCAGACCAACAAGCAATTAATGTTCCTCGATAGCAGTTACTGTGAAAAACTGGCAGAGAGTGTGTAAGTGATCGCATGTGCATGTGGATTGAGAGATAATAGTGTGATGTTGAGAGAGGGAGAGGGAGAGGCAGATGGAAAGAGAGCAAGCAAGTTAGAAAAATGGTATTTGAGTGCAAAAATTAAACCAAGAAAACTTTAGACCTGAAAGCTGAAGATAATAGCTGCAGATTTTAAATTGCTAACATTTTGCTGAAGGTTGTAGAATGACACTCATTCCTTTTTTAATTTCTATCCCCCTCCTCCACAAAGAAAATAACCAATTCTAACATATTTCAAGGTTCATCAAATGAATTTAAAAGAGGAAGCTGTTATTTTACGGCAGATGTACTTTGATTACACAGTTGTGTGCTTTGATGATACATGGGAACCCCACTCTACTCTTCTTTTTCCCTGTGCCTTCATCCTTTCTTATGATCATTTCACTCTTCTGTTGGTTCTTGACCATCTTCACTCTGGTGAAATATCTGTTTTTGGTATTAAGTAGTGTTTAATTTTAATTCACTCCACGCTTAGAACTGGTTGGCCCAGTGTCAGTATAATGCAAGTGGGTGGTACTGAAGGCCTGTGGTGTGGCACCATGTTAACTTGTATGAAACAACACCATCTCGATATCCAGCTACTTTATGACTGGACAATAAAACCAAAAACCTTAACCACTCCACACTTTGTAGCAGATTTGGCTTGGTCTACATGAGGGATAACTCTTGTAGACTAGGATCACTGGGCCATATAATGTATCCTTAATATTGATAGTGCCTCATGCAGCGAAGAATTTTTTCCAGTCTGGACAGTCAGTTTTTCTGCACTGCTATTTACATTCAGAGCCATGTACGAGGTGAACCATACTTCAGTGCAGGTGCCAGTAAACACTCACCAGTTACTATAGGCAAGTAGCTGACACATGACAGTGCTAGTTCCCCTGTGTGGGCCAATGTTCTTAAACATAGCGTCACTTGACATGGTTCTGCATAATTGCTTTGGCACGTGAGAATGGCTGTGATGTGTTGTGGATGGCATTATTGTGGATACAATGTACTATTTAACTTTATAATCAAAATGTGGTTGTTAGAAAACTGCTTTTTTTCCACCCTGCCATAAGGATTATAACCAAAAAGCATGTATCCATGCATGTGATTGTTTGGTTACATATTCTGATTTCTTGGGTCTGGTTTATGCTTATAGAGAATCTTATGTTGCACATATCAAGACATAAAAAGCACAGAGCTGTTTACATTTTTGTCGTGACTTTTTTTTATTAAAAGGGTAGATGTAAAAGTAGGTCTTTTGGCAGTCTGTCTACAGCGTGTTATGACCAAAAGCAAAGTCTTGTGGAGATCACATATAAGATTGTTTTATAGAAGACAGAATCTGTTTCACATATTTAAGGTTGTCTTAGTTACGGAAGACAGAATCCGTTTCTGAAAATTGAATTTACAGACAACAGTTGGAGTGCCCCGAGTGAAGATTCATAACTTCTTGTGCAATGAAAGCATCACAGTTTATCAACTTGCAACTGTTTCGTTCCTACAGTCTGTTCTCACAAACCATGATGATAACCTACTGTAAACCTATTCTTTGTTGATCCTGTGATAGCTGCATTTCAGTTTATGCATGTTTGCACACGTCATCTTCTTGTCCATCACTGTCAAAAATACCACGTTCACATCAACGATAGCTGTAAAATTCTCTGTCGCTGTCCATATGTGCAGTCTGTTTGTATTACGGGTGCAGTAAAAATCTGTATACATATTTGATCGTACTTGTATGCTATTGATATCACCAGCAGTTTCTTGTTACTGCGTTTGTGGTCGTTTTTCAAGCATGGTTGGCCATCATTGCTTCAGACAGCAAGTATGCTCCAAATGGAATGTGGGGTGTAGCCAAAAAAAAAAAGTTAGCCTCATTTAAATTTCCACTGTCAATCAGCTGTTACACTGGTCATTGTAATTCTTTGTTACCAGATGCATGCATGCTACACTCGAGAAAAGTAGCTGAAGTAGGATAGTCTGTAGCTGTAGGAGATGTTTTCTTTACATTGCATTGGCCTGATTTCTAAATGGATTGGTGAATTCTTTTTTTAATGTCTACAAGTGTTAGCTTTTTTTCCCAGTAATGCACTTTATGCATTGTAGGTTATGATGCATGCAGGCAACTTGTTAGTTATTGCAGGCATTTAACTGGTGAAGTTATCAAAGCTGTATGTCGTGTTTGGCAACATTGGAATTCTCTCGAAGGCTTAGGTTGTAAGGCTTTAAGAGGAAGAAAAATATTTGTTTCCTGCCGTTCTTAATCTCAACCCTTTTTTTCTTTCTTGAGGGGGTGGAAGTGCTTGAAATAGTGTCTATAACACATCTAAAATATTGTTGTCTTGCATATGCTTCTACAACATTTAGCATGTATGCATTCATTTATGTATATGCACACATCTATACATACGGACAGCCAAGTACAAAAAGTTCAAAGAATATGAACTTTAGTTGGTCAAATGCTCTATGCACAAGGAGTTTCCACTGCAGCAGCTGTTGGAAATTTTGTAATGAGTATGTTACTTTCTTGTGAGATTCACTAGTACTCAGTGGAAACAGGTATAAAGATTGTTCGTTTAAAGGATTTTTCACCTGTTACTTTCAAAACAATGGGGAATTTACTATCCTGTAAATTTTAACATGTAAATTTGTCTTGTAGCTGTCTGTCCTCACAGCCCTCTCTTAATGAAAAGCCTAGTCAGCAGTGTTAGATGCCCCACCGTTGGACTCTCACCATGGCAGTCCTCTGTTGAAACTTAGCAGTAACTCAACTGGCAAATTTAAATCAACAAAATATGACTGAGCTAAATTTTTGAGGTTTTAAACGTGACATTTTTGAACCGGACATTTTATATCTAGTGAGAAGTGCATGTAACTGATCTTTTCTCAGATGGTCAGTGGAGTTTTGCTGAATCCTGAATTGTAGCAAGAACAATAAACATCTAATTTGAAGACAGTTGTTACTAAGAAGAGTTGGTGTAATATGTACACTAGAATAAAATATGCAGATATAAACATGGGGAAGGGACAATGAGGAAATGGATAATTTTTCTGTAGAACTTGCCACAAAAAAATCCCCTGATGATATTCATAGATTTTGCCGTACTAGATCAGTAGATGAGAAAGGTGTATACTGCAAGAACTGACAAAGAAAAATTACAATTAGCATAAAATTAATAAGAAGCTCTATATTCTAGACATAACTGAGAAAAGACATTAATTACAAGAAGCGTCTTTTGTGAATTTTTTTGCTTGCAGAATCACAAAATAGTGCATATGTATACAAGACTGCAGTTCATCGATAAAAGTTGATAAAGGTGATACATACTTCTCTGTCCTGTCACAAGGTGCAGCAGATGCTAGTATAGTTGTACAGAACTGTACTTTTGTGTATGTGCACAGTACTTCAAGCATTTATTTCATGGTGCACTTTTCAGAGCAGCAGGCAGAATTGGGCAGAAGCTGGTCTAGTTTAAGGAAACTGTTCCTGCAGCAGAAATAGTATGCTGGTTTGGTTTTATGGACACTGTCCCACAATAGACTTGCATGCTGTGCAATCCGCTGTTCGACCAGTGGTGAATGTTTTATAGTGTATGATTGATGGTTGGTGGTTGTAAATTGCACTCTCAAATTGACTATACATATGCCATGTATTGATGTGACCTTTTGGTCCTGGAGGAAATGCATAGGCACATTGTATGCAATCTTGACTTGCTCTAGATCAGTAGATGGGGTTCATAAATTGCTGGGTTTCAGCATAAACAGATTCTCTCTTCCTTCTGCTATCCCACTTTTGAGGACGTGCAGTTTAACCGTTGTTTTGCTTGTTCTAGCAATTGTGATTAAATCTGTTCGTATTTTCTCTGAAACGTTTGTGAATTTGTGTTATGTAGTTAGTGATGAGCGTAAGACTGTCATTGTCGTGCTTTGTCCGGCACTACACTTTCACTTGCTGTTTCACCCTTTTCGCTCACCCCACCCCCACCCCCAAATTTAAGAAAAGACAGTTGCGAAATGCAATAGATCTGTGATCCTAAACAGGCCTATCAATTGAACCGGTCAAGTATTTGTTGAATAGCCATGGCACAATAAACATCTGCATATCTTTTTTGACTGTGTCTTTATCTTGAATGTGTTGGCCATATTATTTCAGGCATCTCGCCGCATCAGTGCATTCTGAAATTAGTGAAATACCTTGACATTCGTCACATTGTATTGCTTGCATTGGCTAGTTGAACAACACTGCAAGTACTCATTAAACAAGTAAAAAAGTTGAATAACGTGTCTGATGTACCCGGCCTGAGCGTTTTGAAACAAAAAGTTGTCAGGTTTGCTTGTCAGTTGTGGGAAGGGAGGGTGGAAGCTGGAATGAGCCTTAGACGGTTAGCGCTGTAAACGGACGCGCTATAAAAGACCATGCAGTTATTCAAAACATTGTATGTTTAGATCTATCCATAACGCAAGCGTGCGTTGTCTGCGCTCAGAAATGCATAGTGGCGATCTAAAGCACGAGTAGCGTTATGGATTGCGAAGATATATTTCGAAAAACTTCGGTTGTGGTCCCCAGCATACGAAAAAAGAATGTGGAGGGTACTTTTGACGAGTTTTAGTGGCCAGATAAGCATGCATTTTGTCGTTGTACCAGAAGGAAAGTTCGCAATGTTATCCAGATAAAGATTGCCACTAAAAGCACAATTATAGTAAAAAGAACTTGCTCCATATCCGATATACATAGAATTTCAAACAGATGGTGATAAACTTGAAAAAAGTACATTCTGCACATGCAAAACGTACGAACCAACAGACTTTATCCAAACAAAAGTTGTTACTGATAAACTGACGTAGGTCGAGTGTAATCTATACTACTATAGACCCCTATAGTACTGTTTACTGCTGCTGTTGTCAAAATGTCACCGCCTCCACACTTTAGTTTGTCAACACAGTCTATCATATATAGATTAGTCATTAGAAGCCAGTGAGGTTGTGCCACTGTTGGCAATAGTAAATTAGTAATGCTCCTAATTGTAATTCTGATCTATTGGTTACATAAAATACTCGCTTTTTAGTTTTTTCCACTTAGCCAGTCTTTTAGACCCATTCATACACTGAACTACAAGTTTACACCATATTCAGTGTCAATCCGTTGTTTGGTCAAGGAACAACCACAAATCGTTTCCCCGCCAACCATGTGTGTTGTGCAACCCAGCTCGAAAAACAAAGTTGGCAGCCAATCAGATTCATCGAACGCGAGCATGTGACTCTCTTCTTTGGCCCATGTAAGCTAGTAACTCTCAAACCGTCTATTCCTTTCCTACAAAAAGCATTTCACGTCAATAATGTTTTTTAATGATTACTGAAACTGATAGTTTAAGTTTGTTTCTTCTTAGGTTAATCTAAACTTAAAATCTTTTCAACCAAAAAAAAGTGCGATCAGGAAGTAAGTTTTTATTAGTGTTTTCTACGTTGCTCTGACAAGTGAGCCCGGTTAGCTCAGTCGGTAGAGCATCAGACTTTTAATCTGAGGGTCGTGGGTTCAAGTCCCACATCGGGCGCTCACTATTTTTTTCACACATCTTCTTTTAATAGTATTTTTGTTACCGTTATTAATCATACTTTTGTTTAAGAGCTGAAAAATAAACAAGGGAGGTTAGCTATATGCGTCGTGGTGGTGGTGGTGGTGGTGGTGGGGCGGGGGGGGGGGTTAGAGGGCGGGAATTAGCTTCGTGCCCTTAATTAAGCCGTATACGTCCATGGGTACTTGACACGATCAAATAAGCACCTATACATTTTGCAGGCATCTATGTCTCTTCATTCCCCAGCATTAATTCTGCTTCATTCCCATCTCAATACTGAGACTGTTTCTTTGTGGTAACTGGCATAGCGAGTACATGCAAGAATCCCAGTCAAGTACAGCCTTACATAAATTATGCTAATCTCTTAGGGTCACCACTTCAACTAAGAGCATGAAAGCGGGCCAATTTCGTGGAAGATCATATCTAGGATGATACATACAATGTATCATGTGCTGCCTATAATCCCCACCCTTTACACCCTAACCTCAACCCTTGCCCTTCCCCTAAATCCTCCCCCCACCCGAAACATCTCCCTCGATCGTCCCCCCTCCCGCCCACGGAAGTTGATTTGATTGGTTCCGGGGAATAGAAGCTTTTACGTGTTGGCGAAGTGCAATGCATGTCCACTAGATAATATCGGCACACGCTGGGAAGTACGCACTTGACCGCTTCTCTGATACAGGGTTGAAACATATACGTATATATATATATCCCCCCGCTGCAAACTTTACAGGTGCATTTAAATGTAAAATTTAAAATTAACATGTAAAGTGTAAGCATTAAACAAATTTTTAAAAATATTTTTAGAAGATATCTGCAGGAAGTTTCTAAACAAAGTAGTCTACTTTGCTAGCAGTAAATATTGGGAGACAGCAGGGACAGCGACCACGGCAATGTTGTTGTCAAACCTAAATTTTTTTTGCTAATTAAGCGTGAGCCCGGTTAGCTCAGTCGGTAGAGCATCAGACTTTTAATCTGAGGGTCGTGGGTTCAAGTCCCACATCGGGCGCTCACAATTTTTTTAAATAGCTCATTTACTTTTAGTTTGTTTACTCACAAGTCTCTTTTACAGGATACCATTTTTTATACCTGCGAGGGCTTCCTTTCTTCTTACTTAAAAATAACAGTAAGAAAAAGAAATATGCAGTGGCTGTGGGTGTACATATGGCTTCTATTTTCTAACAATATGAAAGTCTTGGTAGAGTGGCCAGTTAAAGTTGGGTTTACTGGGGTAGTAAGCCCAACTTTAGCTTTAAACAAACACAGCGTTAGATCAGAGGCATATAATTTCAAGACGAAACAATGGACCCATAGAGAGAGAGAGAGAAAGAAAGAATGTGCACTCGATCGACGTCAGCTTCACGCGCTCTTGAGCCGTACGTGCGTATACATTCTGCAGTCATCTATTAAATATTTCGGCTCATTCTCTATCATTTATTCTGCTTCCTTTTCCACCTCGATATCGAGTTTATCTCTTTTGTGGAAAGCTGACATTGCGAGCGCATGCGTGGTCCAGAAAATTCAGACTCTATCGTTATACACGATGGGAAGCACGTCCGGACGTGAACGCTTCGATCCGGTCACTGATGTAGGATTGAAACCTGCTCATTTTACAGATATTCTGTAAGTTGCTATTATTGATTTAGTACATCCCTCTGCAGGTCATGCAGTCAGGCAGATACATACCATACTGTACAAAAGACCCGACCTCAGCTTACCACAATACAGCAACACATAATTTACTCTTAAGAGTTTTAACAAAGGCGAATTAAATAAAGGGGGCGATTAATAATTATTATAGCTGCCTATTCCTGTACCCACCCACTCACCGGTATGCCTGGACTATTCAACAGCCATGCACCTGTTGACAGAACTTACTATAATACCAGAATACCAGAATAGAAGGAAATTCGGTCTGACAAAAGCACGATTCAAACTGAAAGCTAAAAACTTATATGTACATAGTACATATACAGATCGTTCATGATCGCAAGCCTACACTGAGGCCTCGCATGACAGACCATGCACTCAACCATCCATACAACAGGTATGAGAGTACGCAATCATCTCAACCACTTTTGGTGTCCGCAGGCATAAGAATTTTTCTTCTTTTTATTTTTGTGGCATCGTTTTGTGGATATTAGATAACACGATGCAGAATATCCCATGATGCCATGCAGTTGGCTGC
>SMGT01005975.1:162418-175448 GCA_004794575.1 Lanistes nyassanus
TTCCCTAGTTTTAAATTTAATTTGAATTTTCCTCCAAGCAGCAGTCACTTGTTTTTCTTTTATCTTTTAGATCATAAAATACACAATTTTATGATTTTTATTATGAAAATATTATTAAGAACCACTATTTTGAAAGCACACTTACATCATTTATATTTTTTCCAGCTGCTAAAAACGTTTGAAGGGTA
The DNA here is from genome assembly GCA_004794575.1 of Lanistes nyassanus. Taxonomy (NCBI): domain Eukaryota; kingdom Metazoa; phylum Mollusca; class Gastropoda; order Architaenioglossa; family Ampullariidae; genus Lanistes; species Lanistes nyassanus. Next base: position 162,607 of record SMGT01005975.1, read on the forward strand.
CGGCTCCACTTCACAGTTTGCAGGAAGTAACGATACAGAAGCTGGGAACACAATGAGAGTATATGCACTGAAGTTTGTTCCAGAGAATGAATATACATTCATAACTGCAGGATGGGACAATCACCTCAAGGTTAAGAACATTTGCCTTTTATTTTTTGGCAAGTATAACTTGTCTCAAAGTGTTAACAGTAAATCATCTTGTTCATTTTTATTCAGGTAATTTTTTTGTTTTGATAGAATGTACTTGACAGCATCTTTGTCTTCTTGTTTTTTTTAAAAGTTCTAGTGAAAACATTGTAAGTTCCAGCTCCTTTAATATATTTTGGTCAGATATTGTCAGCAACATTTTGTTCTTTTGATCGCTTACTCCTCTCATGTAGTATTGTTTAATTGGTAGATCTGCCTTCTTTTCATAGCCCGCTTTGCAAAACTTACAATGAGGCAGAAATTTTTCCCCCCTTTCCAGATCCGAAATATACATTTAAAAGAGTAATGCATTATTTAGAGCTTGCTGCTCGCGGGACTGTCAGTCCGACTTCACAGATGTTATCAGATGCTCCAGCATAATAATGACAGTTTGAACCCACATTATGTAGCTTTGTTTCACATGTGAACTAAGCAATAGTTTTGTTTCAGGTGTGAACTAATCGTTATGGTAGTACAGCAAAATCTGTCTGTAGCGGACACCTTTGGGACCCCCTAAAAGTGTCCCTGTGAGTCAGGTGGCTGCTCTTCTGAGGGAGGATCTGCAGGACTGTGTGTCTTTACATTATCATAATACTGAACAATGCTAAACACTAGACTACAGTATACAGTATGTAAAACACAAGAAGCAAAACATAGACAACATGATGGAATAGCCAACTTTAATTAGCAATAAAAATAAATGCCATCTTTCTTTTCTGTGATGACATGCTAGATCACTGCCTTACACTAGATCTAACAAAAGCATAAGTGGAAGGAAAGCTGTTGAATTTGCAGGAAAAGTTGTCTTGACTTCCTATTATATAGGCCTATCGGGAACTGTCATCCGGGCATATCAGAAAACTCTCCTTTCGTGTGCTTATGACATGGTGAGGGAAATAAATAGCATTTCAGCTGATGACCTCTTGTGAGCAGGACCTTGACCGCTCTGTGGTTAGAACTGCAGGCTAGCACATGTAAGGACCATGTCCACTATGGACAGGTAGAGTGTGAAGTCGGGACCAAAAATTACTGTCCGCCGTTTGCATTAAACAGTGTGGCCGCCTGTTTAAAGGGGTTTATGTTGAAAATTGATCGGTGCCAGGCCAAAGTGTCCATAACAGTGAGGTGTCTGCCAGTTTAAGGCTTCGCTATGGACAGGTTATGCTTTACATAATAAAACATAAGTTCGTGACAACATCCCTCTGTCCATTTAGATCTTTTCTATTCTCAGATTTGGGACACTAGAAGAAATGATGGCATGGTTAGACAGATCCATGGACCACACATTTGTGGTGACAGTTTGGACATTAAGGTATTTTTTTTAATGAATTCCCTGAAGGTAACCCAGAGTGTTGTTCATCATCCTCCCTCCCCCACCACACCCCCCCCCAACTACTATTACTATTATTTCTAAATTACAAAAATCATTTCTACCTATCACAGCCCTGTATTCTTGTGCCTCTTATGTCTTGTCTTTGAATTTGACAGCACAGTATTCTTTCTACAAGTCGTAGAGAACAATGTGTTGGTCCTAATTACTGTCTGAACAAAGCAGTCTATAAAACAGTCAGATATATTGAGATGGCATTATGACCTTGTAGCTGTACTTTATGGCTCTTACTCTAAAAGTTTCAAATGTCACATACATGTATTTTCTTCATCAGCAATAATAATATCAATTCATCCTTACAGGCACCAAGGTAGAAAGTGATCAGTTGCTTTTATTTTAGGGCAAGAATGTCTTGGCAGGATCCTGGCGCGCTAATCATGCACTGGAGGAATACCACTACTTTGAAGAAAAAAAGAAACCAAGAGACATCCCTTTTCCAAACAAAAATGGAGCTTTCCTGTACTGTGCGCAGTATTGTGATAATGATGCTGTTCTGGCAGGAGGTAGTGGCACAAACACTGTTGAAGCTGTTGAGATAAGCACTGGAAAGGTAAGAACAATTCGTTTCTCCTTATTTTGTAGGCAAAAGTTCTACAATGATAGCAAGGAGGGTGGTGGTAAAATTGTTCAAATGAGACTGAGAGACATGTTAACTGTTTGTAGGATCTGTTTCTGTTGCAGCACATTGGAGGTGTAAAGATGAAGAAGACAGTGCAGTCCATGGACAGTGCCAATGGTGGTCGTGTGTTTGCTGTTGGTGGTGCAGACCCTTTCATCAAGATCTGTGCCATGACTTAAGACTGTTACCGTGCAGTTTATTTGCAACAGAATAAAAAAAAATGTTCTAGATATGTATCCCTTTTAATTTTGCTTTGACACAGATGTGTTCACATGGCTGAATAGCAATGAGTTTAGGCATAGCCGATTAACCTACAATAATGCTCAGCTAGGATGTGTTTTCGTTGTGTTGAATCACTGCTGCTGTTTTAAGACTGACACAGAGTAAATTTATTTGTTGGTAAGATAAAAGCAACAGTACATCTGTTTCCTGACTTCTGATTCTGAACGCTTTTGTCCTCTTTGTTCCAAGAGCATCTTGTAAAAAGTGTGATGGTTTCTTGGTTTTTATATTACATAATGGTCATGCAAGTCTCAAATTTAAATGCATCATAGTATTTTTGTTTGTGTGTCTCAATAGCCTGAAAAAAGCATGAACCGCTTATCATAAATAATTTTCATATCCAACATCAGCCGAGTGATTCTTGAATCACTAACAGATGGTAAACTGAACAGATGATTGAGCCGCACAAGATGGACCAGTACTTGTAAAATGTTACTTTAATGTTACTAGAAGTTAGATCTGTCACTAGAGACAGTAATATTTTAACAAAGATTTCCTGAAACACTGATCACCGAAAAAATCAGTTGCATCTTCAAGAATGATCTTTAACATGAATTATTTATGAAACCACTACTGCAAATTCTCTTCTAACCGATGTTGAGAACTGACAACATAACTATTATTAAATGTAGAGATACCTGCAGAAACAAATCATGACATTCATGACAATACACACATGTTTATGCCACTGTGAGAATGTACATGTACTGCAAGACCAGTTCTCTATTGAAGCTGAGGGTGAGCTTAATGGACCCTTAACATTCTGACCTTCTCTGAGGAACACACAGTTCTTTGTGTACAGCTTATCTGTCAGAAACATCATGGCAAACTGATGAGGCATTCTTCTTTAGGGTGTCCCATGAACTGAAATTTTATTATCAATACTAAACTGTATAACTTCTTTTTAAAGTACTTAAGAATTTTCACAAGCATGTTTAAGTTATTGTTTAAAAGCAGGTACTCCTACCATTTTTGCTCTGTTGCCTTTAGGCATGAATGTCAAAATCACTGTTTTAATTCCATCATGTTTTTCTTGTATTTTTACAAGTTTGTTTTTTCTGTCATTTTAATGATTCTTACTATGCAGATAATAATTAAAATACTGGAAATAATTTAAATCATGTTTGAAGTTGATAAATGTTTCTGAAGATTTTGTAGTGTTTAAGCATATTTAGTCTCTCTTTCAGCTTCAGTTTCTGCTTTCTCACTTCCTGTGTGGATTACAATCACCTAAAGAAAAACATAAACACTAATAATGCTTTTTTAAAAAAATCATCTAGCATTTACAATAGCCACTAAAATCTATCACATTTCTTTAAAAATAAAAAGAATGGGCAAGTTGGAGTGTGAATAATTTTTGAAAAAGAAAGTACATGTAAATACATTCCATGGAGTAAATGCTGGAAAACAAAAGCTGCTGCTAAGTGCAGAGAATATGTTCCCATGTTGTTCTCTTACCACCTGCTGGCAGTTCTACTTTTCTTTGGTGTTCAGGCAGAACTGATTTTCCTTCCATGTTCTAGTTCTGCCCCTATTTCCCAAATAGTGTCAACACCAGCTTTATCTCTTTAGATATATCAAACATTGCATCAGTTTTGACTTGTGGAGTTTCACTGGATGACCTTTATTAACCTAATTCTTCAGCAACACATGTACAAATTACTATAACTGCTAGTGCATGAAAATAAGTCTTGATAAGGTTATAAATCTAGTAATCAGTGTATAAAATGCAGTCTCTCTATGCAGGGATTCTAGTTTTTATGGGTCTTACGGACCCTTCAGAGAAATGGAACTAGTTGCAAGATTGTTTTATGATGAAAAACAATAGCAGATAGTATGATGATGAACTATATGTGTCTGCAGCTAGTAAATCTTTCAGTGTTTTTCTTTGAGCAACTGGCAACAACAGATAATGTGACTATATTTATGAAATACTGCAAAAGGTAGACAAATCTGTTTTGCTTCAAAACTGGAGGGGTATATGTGATTTCTTAGAGTAAGTTCTTTTTACGTTACTTAAAGGTTTAACTTGTTAGATTGTTTGCAAATGATAACGTTTAGTTTATCTCAGAATCTGAGAGAACACTTTTCAGTTTATGAGGTAAAAGCTATCAAGCATTGAGATTTGTATGCTCTGGGTATGGGTGGGAGTCAAAACTTTTTCTGCGACTTTAAATCTTACAATGGTTGACAATGTCATTGAATAATATGTATATATAGCAACTCCATCTTCATTTTTAAAAAATGAAGTTTTTCATTTTTTGTAATCATTGTATTCAGGCAACATTGATCGAGACCAGAACTTGCTTATTTTGCTAGGTGCTGGTGCTACTGTTGGACTCAACACCATCAAATTCCTGTAATTTGAAATCACTAGACTTTTTCACTAATGATTTTGAAAGTAAAAATAAATATGAAAATTATATAGTGTATCTTACAACTGGCAAACAGACAAATGCTTCGGACAACTACATCTTATCTTTTGTACTAATCGTAGTACATGATAATGATTAGATGTGGAAATCGAAATCAGAAATGACAAGTTTTTATATCTTTTTATATGGTTATACTTATAGCCTATTGTTTAAATTAGATCTAATAAGCTCAGCAGTTCAGGAAGAGTTTGGAACGAAGGTATCAAAACTAACTAGGTCTAGACCTACACAAGTGTAAAATCGTTAGAAATTTTAAGTTGAAATGATTTCGATAGTAAACTTAATATTAGCTTTTACATTATTTAGTAAAAGCAAATGCTAAGAAATGAAGAAAGTAGGTAGGTCTAGAGTAGTGGAGCTAAGCAAACGGCAAAATTCAAAAAGTTGTGCAAATTATTTATATATAATCAGCACTTTACAACATCCTTACATATTGAAACTATGAAAGTACAATATTAACAATCTACTGACCAAGGGGAAAGCATTAGGTCTTAGAAAGAAATTAGCGTGTTTACCTCCCTTGAAACTGAGCATGCTTTACAGGATATCAAATACGGTATCGTCGAAAGTTAGGTTTTAGGTTTCCGATGGGATGCAGATAGCATTATTTTGTAAATAAACGCTGGCACTCACTGTTTATCTTTCACCGGTGCGGATATGGCGGAGTGTAAAATCATATACTTGAACAGTGAAACACAAGAAAACGACGGTAAGTTTTTTTTAAAAATATGATAATACAGCTTCGATTGTCTCTCTGCAGCCTGCTCTCACTCAGTAACTGCCTCAGGTATCGTGCAGTGAGGGATCCTTAGGGGTTGTCCCCCCCCCCACCTAAAAAACCCCCCAAAAAACTCGACTATGACTGACACGTGACACTTAAGATGTTAAGTCATCTTGGAATATCTGCTGAACTTTTGGTCCACTAGCTCTGGTTGCAGCAGGTCTATGCTCCCCCCCCCCAACCCTCTTCCCTCTGCTACTGAAGGTTCAATTATTGAATTAATGATTCGACTTAAACGTATTAAAGTTAAATTCAATGAGTGGCTGAACGATAAATGATTAAATAAACCTTCACATTCTCTTCATTATTGCGAAGAGTTCACAGTTTTAGGAAACTGTAAGCACTGCAATTTGTTGTTTTATTCAAGATCTTTAGTTTAGAGAAAATAAACAGGGACGTGTTACTTTACGTTTCAAACGGTCGATGTTGCAAAGTTAGGAAAGCCTATCCTCTGACTAGATTTTTCATTAGCTTCACCGAAATGAAATGTAAATATAAACTTCCGCTTCCAGTTGCTGTCTTTTTGGTTTGCTGCTTGGTTCAAATTTCCATGGCGTGATTTCTTCCGTTTGCAGATGCTCTTCCGTCGTGGCAGTGGTCAGAAAATTATTTTCAAGCTCAGCATAAAACAAACGCAACTGATTCGCGTTGTTTACCCAGTACACTGAAGGTCGACCATGGTGACACACAGCCTTGCTGTTGTCGAACTCTTGGTGCAGAACTCCGCAGACGACGCACAGTTGCATATGCACATAGATGTGCACCTTTCTTGTCAACTCATTCCCTAAAGAAAACTTTTCACGCCGCTTTTATAGACACAGACATCCAGACAATTGCAGAACACTTATGGTCAGAAAATGAAACTGACAAACTTTTGCCAAAGGCCACAGGTAATCTTTCTAATAGAAGAAGGGTATCCGAAATCACCCCAAAAGGAACAATATCATTGTCTAACCAGACTGAGGAAAGTCACAAAGACAAAGGAAGTTTACATGCCAGGAACAGAATAAAAAGTATTTCAGCTCCAATGTCAGGAAGAAGATTTTACAGGTAGGTTAAAAAATGTACATGCATTCTAATAGAAGTATATCTGATTTATGAAAAATGTAGTGATGATCTTATTTTGATCTCATAATTTTTTTAATTAAATTTATTTTTTAAAAACTTATGCTTTATAGAAAACACGTTTAACACTTTTCTTTAATTAAAGAATGTAGTTGTTGAGTCAACAAAAGCTTTCTCAAGCCTAAATCAACCAGGACAGACCGCCTCTGTGGTCTAGCAGTTAAGGCATATGCTTCTGAGGCAGGAGTTCTGTGGTTCGCTACCTGGTCAAGTAGTACCTAAGTCTTAAAAATTGGAAATCTAGTAGCTGCCCTGCTAGTGCTTGGCACTATAGGGAAGAGTACTAGGACTGGATGACCTGTTGTCAGTATAATGTGAATGTGTGGGACTGAAGTCTGTGAAGTGACGGCAGTCCCACATATAGCAGCACGCAAACTTTTGTCTAAGCAGCATCATTCTGATATGCACCATGTTTGCAGCAGGACATTACACAGCAGCTGATTGACAGCAGCATTGTGATAGAGAAATTACTTTTTTTTTTTAAAAAGGAAATAAGCATTATTAGTGATGGAAGTGTTGACAGTAGTTCCATAAATAACTACTTAATGCTGGCTTATTTACTTTGGATGTCACTGAACTTTAAAAATAAACCTGGTTGAATGAAAATATGTGATGCATTTTGAATCTGAACTAAGAGATCTGTTCATGTGAAATCGGCACTCTGCATAAGAATGAGACTGACTCCATTTGTATCCCCAACCTCCAACCTCTGCAGGCTCCCTTCTGTTGTAGTGTAATTTATTTTGTTGTTTACCTGTAGGTTACTTTCAGATCAGTTTTGTTGATTGTGCTGCCCAGCATTGAATCTGGTGAAAGTGCTATGTGTTCTTGTCATAAGCACTGTTTTCGGGGAATACACACATTGAAGGTGGTAATTGGTATGTACACTTCCTATGTCATTGTTAATATATGTTCTAGCAGTTTGCTTGCACATTGAACAGTCAATGGATAGATGAATATTCTTCCCTGCTTACACATGCATGTAATTCTTCATGTAAATGATCTTGCAATTCATTAACTTTTATGAGTTTGCAATGGGGATTGGGAAGTGCATGGTGAATTAGTTAGCTGCTGTCCTGTCAGGGCTAGGTGGCAACATTTTACACGTTCCATGCACTGCTTGACAGTCAGAAAATATATTGTCTGATTGATATGGTAATGCTAATGTCGGCTGCCCCACAGACAATATAGGATTTACATATGTCCGCTGATCAAGAGAGGACACACTGCTGGTCTTGCATAGACACAGAATGTTGGGGATTAAACGCAGGTGTTTCCATTGGAATATTTGCCAACATTTTTTCTGTCCCCACATTGCAGCGCTGTTGCTGAAGTTGGCCGTACACAGCATGACTGAGTCGACGTGGTGCAACTGGCAATCAACGGGTCTGGTCATGCTACTCAGATTTAGCCTGCGCCGAATGAAACTGTACACTGTCAGTTGAAATATCTACCTCCTGAAACAAAAAACAACCAAATTTGTTCCTCTTGTGTTTTGGAGAAAAAAAACTTAAATATATTTTGACCTGATAGTGGTCTCGTTTCGATGAAGTTATGTCCAATTTTTATTTTATAGCTGTTTATCACATTCTTTTAAGGAATTCATAAAATATACCATCAGTCCTGAAGGGCGCTATCACCTATTTTTCGGGACAAGATACACGTGACAAAGCAAACGGTAGGGTTAACGGGTTCAGTATGGACCCTACAGGCGAAATATGCAGTACATACAGGTGCAGAGGAGTGGGTCAGACATTAGATAAGATTGTGAGCTGCGCTGTGCTGCATGTTGACTTACCGGTCATACATCATCCCTGGTCCTACACTGAAGTCTAGCTCAGAAGTAGATAAGACAGGGCCGACTGCAGACATGGAGGCCAGACAAGCGACATCAGAAATGCGTTGTTTCGTGCACCGAAATGCGGTTTTGAAAGAAACTCCTACACACCGCTTGTGGAAGACGCGCGTTAGTACCCCGGCCGCGATTAAATCAGAGGATAACCCTGTGGGCCGGAGGTTAGTTTTATGGGTACGAGGGAAGCGAGCGATGCGAGAGAGTGACGTCAGGGCTCGTGCCATCGGTGGTCGGAGCCCGGACGTCACTGCCTCGGACGTCCACGCGACCTGCGCGTCTGTGAAACTCGCCCCAACACCAGCAGCGCGTAGCAAACACGTCGCCCACACCACGACCGCGGCTTCCGTCGTGAACTTTGTAATTGGTTTGCTGCAGTGGTCCGTGCTGGCAGTGTGCGTGCACTGACAATACGTGTGTCTCAGTCGCCAGTTCATTGCTTAGTGGCCCAGAGAAGAACGAAAACACGGTGTCGTAACACGGTAGAGCACCATCCCAGTACTATCATACTCGTCACTACTCGCGTGCAGCATACACGCACTGCAGTGTCTGTGTGGTGGTGGTGGTGGTGGTGGTGGTGAGGGGGGGCAGTAATCAAGCGATTGGCTGGGTCACGGCAGACCGAGTCCTCGACAGATCGTAACACACGCGGAGTCGGTCTGACGTCGTGCGGTTTGCGGGGCCGCCTGCTGCTCTGACGCGCGCCACAGAGCGGGGAGTGTCGGCATATAGTAATGTACTGCAAGTCGCCGTGCCTCAGAGTTGACACTGTCTTCGACAGCAGCCACCGTCGCTCTTGCTCGCCAGTCCCCGGCCCGCACGGAATGAGAAGGCCCCGCTGGCCGCGGGCTGGGCGTGAAGCTTTTTCAGTCAGCTGTGCAAGGCGTGTGGACGCGTGATTACAATACCCACAGGGTGTCGGGCACAGAGGAGATCGACTTACCTTCTACATGTCACGCCCATCGGCAGGAGAGTTCTCCGGGGTGGAGGAAGACTGGGGCCAGCTGGAGCCAGATTACGAGGACGAAAGGATACCCAATGGCTATCTGAGGAGGCCAGAGCTGCAGGTAGACTACGAGGATGAGGGCCGTTCAGGCCGTGACCACCGTCTTAGCCAGGTCTCGGGGGATTACGAGATTGGCTTGTCTGGAGATTTGGGCAGAGTGCTACCTCCGGACTATCTCCACCCAGTCTCTGACCACAGACAGGGCGGGGACTATCTCGACCACCCGATCTCCGACATAGATGGGGTGCCTGACCACAGACAGGCAAATGACAATTTGGGATACGTGAGGTCAGTCGACGATTACTACAACGACAATGGCGGCGACGGATTGCGCAGGAGACAAGTGCCATCCGAACGAGCCGACACGGAAGTGACCGTCTTGGAGCAGGACCGCGACTCGGACAGAGGGTCGGTGGAGATGTACCTCCCCGGTAACCTTGACCTGCGCCGTGCCCTGGGGCTGGTGGCCTCCATGCGGGTCACTCGCCGCACTCGTCGCCGAAAGAGCGCGAAGCTACCTCAGCAGCAGCACCACCACCACCAGCAGCAGCAGCAACAACAACAACAACAACAACAGCAGCAGCAGCAGCAGCAGCAGCCGGATCCCAGCGACGACGTGCCGGAGGATTACGAGGATCTGCCAGAGGACTACGATTACGTGGAGGAGGTGGGATTGCCCAGCATGCATGCTCATCCCAAGCCCAAAACACTGGCCGATAAGCTGCAGGAGGTTCGACAGCAAGGCACTAGCGTTGTGGCCAGCACGCTCAGGTACAGTCTGACCGTACTTTGCCCGCCTTTTTCGTCTTGGGAATGGTTGGTTTGTAGCGTGTAGCTGAGCTGTTGGGTTGTTGCAAACGTAATATAGGGTAATAAAGTCAGCACTTGTAGTTAACCAAAGCAGCCCTTCACGAATCTTCACCACCACCCCTGGCCGCGCTTATCTAACGCTGCTTTCATATGCCAGCACAAAGTCAAAAGAAAACGGGCAGTAAACTATACTGCTAGCGCAATCTGCTGCACGGTCCCACCTTTCACCCACCCACCCACCTAAAAAAAATTCGACTTAATTTCGTCAAGAGTTTTATTATTGTATGCACAGATTTCGACGACGTTTTCGTTGAAGAAAAGTTGCATAAATATCTCGATCAGAATTCAGTGGTCTTCCTCGCGGACACTTGGATTATTAGTTCGCTGTCTCTATTTGCTTTTGTGGAACTTCTTGGTAACGGCATTACTGAATTGCTTGTGATGTTTTAATGTGATAAAGTTTTTGTTGGACGTGTTGGACATGTTATTTTTAGGATTGGTCACCCTTTGAACAGAAGATAGCCCAGAAATCGTTGGTACTCCTTTGGGCTCATTGTCTTAACTGGTCTTTGGATTTTAAAAGGAAGAGTTTCAGCGATAAATCGTTATATGTAACACAAGCCATTTCAGAATACAGCTTTTGTATACCGGCCATATAGGTGCCTCGATAAGCCGCATGGTCATCGCTGGAATCTGCGCAAGGGACAGCTTTTTTCTCACACATTGATCAGCTGGTTGATGGGTGACTGCGCTAGGCAGCGAAATTCAAAGATGCCGTCCCACCCTGACCGCCGATCTGTGAATGTGTACACGAGTGAATTTGAGTTGTGGGAGGGGAATGGGCACCTAGTTTACAAAGTTGGTTTAGAGAGCAACGGGCCTGTGACTCCTCAGTCCCTGGGAAACTAAAGGTTACGTGAACCAATATCTTGATACATCGACACTTAGTATCTACGTGACGGGAGTGCTAAGTGGGAGGAAAAAAAATTATGTACCGTGTTTCCCCAAAAATAAGACAGGACTTATATTAATTTTAATTCCGAAATATGACACTAGGGCTTATTATCGGGGATGTCTTATTTTGATATATCAAAAAATGAACTTACAAAGTAAAAATTACGAGATTTCTAAATAAACAGAAATTAAGAAAAAGCGATGTACATTTACTTACTATTAACATGGGTTTTATTCAGAAACTCATTAACAACAATTTATTCAAAAACGATCATGTCATCATCATCTGGAATGTCTTGCAAGTCATCTGTTTCCGAAATTCCAGCGGAGTTTTCGCCTAACTCAATTTCCCGCAGAATTTTCGCTCCTACTCTCTCATGTCGAGCAATAGAAGTCTCATGGAATGAGAAGTTCTTATCCAGGTAGCCTGCTCGTAGCGGATTGGCAACGCAGCTGTCTGTGATTTTGTTCCATGAATTCCGCTGTCAACTAGGGCTTATTTTAAGGGTAGGGCTTATATTAAAATCATCCTCAAAATTCACGCTAGGTCTTATTTTGCGGGTAGGTCTTATTATCGGGGAAACACGGTAGTTGTCGCTTTGTTACGTGCGGGTGCCACTGCTGACGCGGGAGACAAGGCAGTCTTTGTTGAGGCTAGGACACATCTGACGCACTCCCTCACAACACCCCCTACTCACGGCCTTTCTATGAATATATATGCCCTACATCCTCGATCTTTGAAGCCGGTGGAAGTCCGCGCGTTCCTGGAAAATGTCGATATCGACCGAGTGTATTGAAGGACACGGCTGACGCGTGATGACGTCACACGCCAGTGAGGCTTGTCTTTGGAGTCGGCGGCGATTGGCGAAGTGGCGAAGTTGTGAACTGTTTTCGTGACCCCTATTTTTTTTTTAGCCCCGTGCTAAGGGGCCCATTCCGTTTTTAAATTTCTAAAACATTCCCAGTACGGAGTGACGTTGTGAATGCAAAATGTCTCCAAAAATCTTGCAGCACGCGTCGGCATAGGCGGGGCAGCCGTAACAGGTAACAGCAACCTCAGCTCAATGGTGTCGCACTTCACCGGCGAGGATCCCCAATAGCAGATGCAGTCATCTGTAGCATAGGTGGAGCTGTCGTGCATACTGTGTGCACATGCACCTCAAACCTGTCCTGCCTTGCTTTGAGAACGTGCACGCGGGTTGACAATGTCAGTTGCAGTACAACACAAGTGTCGCACAGGTTGTTCACAGAGTGAGTGTACAGGTGTGCTTGGTGACCTGCATAGTAAATTACTCCAAGCTTTTGCTGTCACGCTCCGACACTGACGGGTGATTGATCTGTGTAGGCTGTCCCACAGCACATTGTCAGAGAGAGAGAGAGAGAGTGTGTGTGTGTCTGGGGG
>SMGT01005975.1:184784-203913 GCA_004794575.1 Lanistes nyassanus
GGGCTGTGTGCCGATTCTGATATTATAGAGAAGGTTCACCCTTTTGTGATGAAATAATTTTTAGGTGTCGCTGCACAAACCCCTAACACTATGATATACAGTGAGTGCGGCCATTATCCAATGTATATAAATGTATAGGTGAGATGTGCTGGTTACTGGTTGAAAATAATCCATCAACCTCAGCATACCTTCCCAGAAAAGCTGTAGATATGTTGTTTATCTTACACCCCCCCCCAAACCCCCCCCAAAAAAGCAAAACAAAAACCAAAAAACATGGCTTAACTATATAATGGCAGTATTGCATAAGTTTGGGTTCAGCATTGTTTGGGAGCTTCAGGGAGTGAGTAATGTAAAGATATTTTTAAAGGAATTCCAACGAAGGGTTCTAGATTGATATCAACAAGACTGGCCCAGCAAGATCTGCAGTAGCCAGCGTTTCTCTACCTATACTTTATTTAAAGCAGATATTTCCCTCAATGGATATCTTTAAATCTCAAACATGTGGTTCTTAGAGATGCTGTGATTAAAATTTTAGGCTAGGAGTTATCAGTCTGAATTGCCATAAGAAGTATCTCTGTGCATACAAGCTACGGAATACCTTTAATGCTATACTGAGGAGAATGAGCTGCACTTCTTATTTGTTTGCCCAAGATATGATCGAAGCATGATTTCCTAGGAAGTTTTATTAATACCCATCCATGTTGTATTTTCAATAATCACATCTGATAGCAGTCCAAAAATAACATGAAGACTGGCTTGTTTTCTTTATAAGACTCTACAACATTCTTCTCTCTCTTACAAGAAATGAAGAAAGTAAATGCAAGAACTTTTAACGCATTGAAAATATTTTTGATCTCTTTTTTATCCTGCGAGTTGAAAAAATGTTTGTCTTTCTTCCCTACTGCATGCTAGGTAAATTTGGCAGTGCAACAGTGTCCTACTTCCGCTTCACGCGGTGGCTGGTGTACCTCAACTTGTTCGGCTTCTTGATGTCCTTTCTGGTCATCGTTGTGCCCTTCTTCTCCACGCCTCACCCCGGCGCCTTCCCCGACACGGCGGCTTGCAGGAACGAGACGGACTGTAAATACCTGACCGAAGCAAAAAAATGCAGCCAGGCTTATGCTGACTATGTTCGGAATCTAACAGAGAACGAAAATGCAGGAGCCAAAGTTGTTGACTTCATTGTAGGCACAGTAAGTATGCAGATATGTCAAAACACATTGAAATTGTAGACGAACGGATGCGACAAATAGATAACTTTTGAAGTTTGTTTTCAGCACAGCAGAACTGGCATAGCTTCAATAATTGTAACTTATTATAACTACAATAAGAGAACACTTTTATATGATTTTTTCGGGGAAAAAATTCTTCCCCATTCAGTTTAATCAAGGAGTCATAAAATGTACATATTCATATTGCATCTTGGAAATTTTTTTCAGTCATTTGAGTTTTAAAACAGATGTCTAGATAGGACTTGTAGGAAGTTTCACTTGACAGCTAGGCACACAGATGCTCCCTTCACGCGTTCTCATTTCGTAGCTGCTCAGATGTAAGAAGGGGATTGTTGTCATTTCCGTAGCTGGAATACAACTACGACATACTTCTTGAGATATGCTGCAGGCTTGGGATCCTTGTGTCATGTCATTAGTATTTTGTGGACACTTGTCAAAGAAGACAGCTCATGTCATTTCCAATGTTTTGCACCAAAAAGGGGTGGATGGAGAGAACCATCCTGTTTTATGGCAGCTACTACAACCGCACCTTCTACGGCAGGGAGGAGCACCACTACAACATGGGGCTGGCCTACCTTCTGGCCCTCGGCTTCACCTTCTTCCTCAGCTTGATCTTCATTATTCTTAAGTGAGTAATGTGTAGTATGAACTGTGGAATACACGCACCTATGTGTGTATGTGTGTGAACGTGGGTGTGCGTGCATGTGTGTAATAGCAAACCAGGCCATAAGGTCATTCCAAAAATAGATTCCGATGGGGTAAAGGTCATTTCTGGGGGCAACCTGTAGGATTTCAACATGCTAAGAAGCACTGCTACTGGGGTAAGTTCCATTGTGATTTCCAGTACATTGATCAGGATTTCATGAAAAATGTTATGTTTTTCAAAATTCCACCACTCTCGGAAGATCCCGAGATATATATATGCATGTATACACACACCCATATCCTGGAATCGTAAGAGTATCAAACTGCCTAAGAAATACTTTTCCTGGGGTAAATGGAACTGCAATGCCAGATACTTTTATTGGGGTTACATGAAAAAAATATAATGAACAACAATATGTGGATACATCCGTGTTTGGAACTATGTACCTTGTGTGCATATGTGCATGTATTGTAAGTCGTGGCTTAGTGAAGCTCGCTTTCTATGTGAGTGCATTTGCGTGGGTGTGGGTGTGAGTGCAGGAGTGTGTAGGTGTCTCATCTCACTTTTGTTTGTCATGTGCTTAAATGTGTAATACTGATGGGTGGGCTCTGGTTCTGAGTGGAAACACTTTTTGCTTTTTTTTAAATAATGAAATATCAGCAGTTGGTTATGTGGGCAGGAGGTATGGACTACTGAACAATGCATGACAATCTGTGTTTCTTTCCTTGCTAAACAGATCAGCAGAGAATGTGTTTTCTCCATGTCTTTTCTGCCATGTCTTTATCTTTGGTATTGTTAATAACCAGTGTTGCACTCTCCTTGAATATCGCTCAAAGCAAAAATTGGTGCCACTCTTCCAAGCTTTTGTTTTCTGTCCTTTTTTGCTTTCTGGCGTTATTACTAGTCTCTCCTGTTGCTTTTGTTAAAGCAAGGTTTGATTCCTTTCTACTATTCCTGAGGAGATGTTCTATGGATAAACATATACTATTACCTAGAAGATGCTTTATGGGTAAACTTACTATATGCAGTATGAACTGTAGAGGGCTGTGTGACAAAGGTAACGGAGGAACATCCTGTTCATTCACCTATACATTTAGGAAAAGATTTTTCAAAGCCATTTAAAAAACTTTGACAGATCCATGCGGTGCCCCTGGATATGCTAATAGTCCTCTGAGGGTTCACTGTAGGGTGGGGAGTGTGTGTGAGGGGGAGAGTGGGGGGTGGGAGTATGTTGAGAAAAGGGTAGGTGTGTGGATGCGTGTGTGTGTGAGAGAGAGAGTGTGTGTGTGTATGAGATAGAGAGAGAGAGAGGGGGGGGGCCTGCTTATGTCAAGATTCTAGTAACACTAACAATATCAGGCTTGAGCATGATTCACTCACCCCACCCAACTTGCCGGATGTAAGAAAATACTAGCAGTAAATATAGTGTCAGATTGCTGAGCTTACAATGGGAGAGCCTAGGACAGATTTGTATGTTCTTTACCAGGTAATGCTAGAGCAGCGATGGGTAAAGGTCTTAAGAAAGGCTCCATATTTAGCACAATACCTCAAAAGTTTCCTTCTGTCCTAACAGTTATTTCCCTTTACTTCATACCTGAATGGTTATTGTTTGGCATGACCAAGCTGTCTGACATCATAACCTGAGCCACTGTAAAGTTTTTACAACTGTGTGGCAGCTCAAGCAAGAGTGTGAAAGAAGGGGTACTAATGGACAGTGAAACTGTGACAGCTTACTTCACCAACAGTGTTTTCTGTGGCTGGGACTTCTGCATCGTTTCAGACAAATCTGCTTCTGTCAGGAAAAGGATTCTCTCACAAGAGTTCAAGGTGAAGATGTGAATTTTATCTATTATTATCCTCTCTGCATGTGTGGGTGGGCTGGGTAGAAGAGGCCAGTGGGAGATGTGCATTGGTGTGGTAAGAATGAGGAACCAAGAATTGACTCCTTCAGACTCTTTCTTGTGGTCCATCCCTCCCTCTTTTCCTTCCTTCCTTCCATTGTTCCTATGTCAAAAGAGTAATTTTCCTGTTCTAAATCCCCTAAGCTGACAAATCATGACTAGTACGATTTTGCTAAAACACGTCGCAGAGTGGGGAGGTTTATCTGTTTTACTTGAATGTGAAATGTTCTTCGTTGATCTCTCAACTCATGCCAGAATTTGTGTGACACGCAAATTGCAGGCCTCCTTAGCAGAACAGGCGAAGCGGCTACAGCAGATGAGCCGCACAAAGCAGCAGATGATCAAACTGTATGCACTGCGGCTGGTTGTCAATGTGGCGGTTGTGGCCATTTTGGCGGGTTCCCTGTTTCTGGTCTACTTCACTATGTCCAGCTTGCTAAAGGTCAGTCAGATAGTCTGTCAGTCACTGAGTCAAATGAGGGGCAGGTTTCTTGAATACTTGGTCTACAAACGACCGTCCCAGAAAGTGTGCTCTGTCCTGAGGGTATTGAGTTGCTGACTTACTGCTTATTGTGTTTTGCATGTCTTGAATGTATGCTGAAAACCGCCATCTGTTAGTCCCGGAGAGAATATGCTGACAGCGCTATTTTTAACAGATTTTCCAACACAGTGGCTTCTGTGGTGTTAAACAGCCTCATTGCCGAGCGATAACAGTTTATGTTGTTTTATGCAGTGGACTCACTGCCTGTAACGTTCAAGAAACTGCCCCTGGTTTACATTCCACACATTGAGCATTATTTAACCAGACATCCAGCAAAGCAGTACCTTGCTTTAATGACTGCAGATTACAAGTGCATTGAGGGTGGGTGGGCATTTGTCGCAAACAAGGTGCATATCAGGATGGTGTTTCTGAGACAAGTAAACACGCTGCCACACGTGCGATTACTGATCACAAGACTTAGGTATGACTTGGCTGGGTGCGAACCACAGACCTTCCGACTCGGAAGTGGATGTCTTAACCACTTAAACCATTGATGCAGTTGTGCATGCACTGAAAAGTGCAGACTAGTTTCAGAAGCATTTATGACAAGTTTTCCAACATTTCTTGTCGACTACATCTAAACACAGAACTGTGAACTGCATATTCTTAGGACTATTCTCAAAACATAAATTTTTCCAACTGTTAACAAATTATTGTATATTTAGCAGTCTTCTCAGGCCTGCATCTGTTTATATTAAATGTCTTGCTATCAATTTCAGATGATGAAAAATTTTAGCGTTGTCTTCAAATTGTAGATTGTCAGCTTTCACTGGATTTCACCTTATCAGTGATTGGCTGGGATAGTCAGTGAACCTGATAGTACTTTTTTTTTAATAAAAATGTCTTCGTACAGCTGCAGAAGAAGAGCTTGAGTCAGGAGTTGTCCCTGGTGGTTCAGTACTTGCCTTCAGTGACCATCACTTTGCTGAACATCATCATCCCTCCGTTGTTCAACTATCTTGTCTCCCTTGAAGACTACCATCCAATCACTGAACTACGCTGGACGCTGTTCAGGTATGTTCATGGAGTTAATTCCGACCCTGACAAACAAGTTAGTTTTCACCCCAATAGACAGTGCGTTCATGATGACTGATAAAGTGGAGTTAATTTTCAAACCTTCGGACAAGTTAATTTTGACCTCAATAGACAAGTTAATTTAGCTCCTGATGAGCAAACTTTATATAAACCTGAGTACCTGGATTCCATTTATATGCTTGCAAGATGCACACAGCCTATTTCCTGGTGGTTTTCATAAATAATTTTCTTGAAGTCTGTCTACTTGAATGCATGTTTTCTTATTTTGTTTTTGTTTTAACAAGGAACTGTATTCCTAAGACTTTTTGTCACTGAGTGCTCTGAAGACTGTCCTTTTGGATGCATATTTTCTGTTGTTATTTTCAACACAGAACAGTATTACTGAGACTTGCATCACTCGGCGCCCTGGTGGTTACGCTGTACTACACGCTGCACTTGGAGGAACAAAGTCCTGGATCAGCTTGCCCTAATGGGGTTGACAACATAACACATTGTTGTGGCAACAACCTGTGGTTTGGGCAAACAAGGGGGTCTGAGGTACCTTCTCAGCAAGGTACCGTGAAGGTGAGGACAGACCTTTTTTTGTTTGTTTTATTGGGGAGGGTGGGTGGGTGTTGTTTTGAAATTATAACTTCAATGAAAACATTGTTAATGTCAAATAGTTCTTCAGGGGCTGAAATACAGTTATTTGCACACAGCATTTTCCTTATGACTGCAAAACAGCTTGTCTCAAAACAATTTGAACATAGATCTGTTTTTCAAAGTGCATGTAGTGTCTTATTTGCTGTTAACATGTGTGCAGTGCTGGGAGACATACGTTGGGCAACAATTCTACAAGCTTTCGGTGCTGGACTTCGCTGTGTACATTCTGTTCACCTTTCTTGTGGAATTCCCTCGCAAGTGAGTTCCCTTGTATGGGTACACTTACCTACTCACACATTTTCACATAAGGCGTCAAGTGCAAAGCTTATTGAGGCTGATGTTGTAGCTTGTGTTTACAGGGTGAGACTTAAGAGTTTTAATTCTTCCCTCAACAGAAGTATTTATGACCACCTGAAAGGAAGGTTTGAGATGGTGAACAAGTATGGTGCCCAAGAGTTTGACATTCCACAAAATGTGCTGGACTTGGTGTACTCTCAGACGCTGTCTTGGTGAGTTGCTTGGTGTGTGATCATATGTGTCTGTGCCCTCCGACCATCCCTTGTTGAGAGTGGTTAAACCATTGATGGAAGAGTGTGCACCAAATGTACTGGAGTTGTGGGTATCGTGTTTGGGGTAACGGGTCTAGATTTGTTTTTCATGGAGGGAGGAGGATTGTTGAGGATGAGCGAAAATGTATTTGAAGTGGTTGGCATTACAAGCTAGCAACTGTGATTCAAGGTCGTTCACTGCGTGAATACTAACTGCAGAGCAAACATTGTACATCCGATGCTGATGTGCAGCTTTGTCATCAGGGAGATACATTTTAAATGTTTCTGGTACCGTCTCTGTGTTTTCTAGGTGTGGCATGTTTTTCACACCCTTGCTACCAGGAATTTCATTTGTCAAATGTTTGATCATCTTCTTTATCAAAAAAGTAAGTCTCGGCAGTACCTTGTGTGCAAGTTTATCTGTATAAGAAATTCTGACTGGGCTTAGATCACAAGGTTTAATCTTATGAACCTGTAGTCTTCATTGTGTGTCAGAGCTGCTCATGAACTCAGTCATGTACTTTTCTTTCGAATCCTCAGAGGCTGTAAACATTTGTTTAGAATTTATGATAAGTCTCAATTTGTAGTTTGACAAATAAGCACATTGTGTGCAAAACAAGTAGATAACCTGTTATAAACATTTGGTTTGGTTTGATCTTGGACCCAGAATTCTGTCAAATTTCTGTACTTGTTGGTACTGGGGGATTTTAGGTAAAATCAACATGCGTTATTCATATTAAATCAGTGGTTTATGATTAGTGTTTGACCAACTGGTTCAAGCAAAGCTAGGGAAACGAAGATGTTGGCATATCAACGCAGCAACATTCTGTGAAAGACATTTTCGGTTGTTGTGCAAGACAGAATCACTGTTTTCTAAATGCCTTCTTTCTGAACCAAACAAGCATGCACCCTATTAGCCAAAGCCAGCCATGCATAGTGTGGCCAAGTTCGACAAAGAAGAATGCCTGTTTGTGTACATAGTTGCAATGCAGTCTGAATGAGACCCAAATCATGTTTTTGAACCTCTCATTGCTCTGTTTCAGGTGTCGCTGATGCACAACTATGTTCCACCTCAGAATGCTTACAACGCCTCAAAGGCCAACTCGTTCTTCATGTCAATCCTGCTGCTGTCTTTCATTGCTACAGCAGCTGTTATTGGCTACATGGTTGGGAAGTGAGCATCAAGAGAGTGACCTGTTCATTCCAAGAACCATAAATGCACCTGTGTGCATGCACCCACACACCAGTCACATACACCCACATGCATGCAGAGTACAGTTTTTAAAAATATCAGGAGCAATTCAAACTGAAAAATGTTTGTATTATTTTGTGAATCACAGAATGTAATGCATGCGTTTCATGGTGCATTTGTCCTTTCAGTTGAACCTTCAGCAGATTGGTACATTTTCTTACGGAGACAAATTTCTTTGGATGATTGCGAAAACAGTCTGTAGTACCAAAGTACCCCTATAGGTGCATGTTTGAACTTGCGTTTCAGCATCCAGCCATCCAAGAGCTGTGGACCATTTCGGGTATACTCTGTTGAAGACTACACAGTGTGGAGGGCTTTGATCGACGTGATCATGAGCTGGCCACAGTGGATTGCAGAATTCCTTTTCTTTTTGACAAAACCAGCTTTTTTTGTCCCTGCTTTTGGTGTCCTGTGGTGAGTCTCAGATTTTTCCATTCTTTCTCATAAAGTTTGCTTTCCCACAAGGTAGTTTTCATGACAATAGAATGCTGATGGTTTTGTTAGTCGCCTGAAGCTTATGAAGGCGTCACAATTTTTATTTGAACATGATATTCTGTCAGCAATATCATCTTTATCTGCTTGGACAGAACCAGATGCAGAAATGCCTTTTCTGGTTCCGAGGAGAAATTACTCAGAATTATGCAGCTGAAGAACAGGATTTCATCCTAGTAGTGCTTGTGATTTTGAAACCTTTTTCTTTCTGCCTGTCGACACCTTTAGCATTCTGCACTTTCTTCTGCTTTTTGGTGTTTGCACCGTGATCCCTTTTTTGCCTGACAGCTTTGTAATTTACTGCTACTGGACGGTGGGGCAAGGCTACAAGAAAATGCAGGAGATGCTGAGCGAGCACCTCAAAATGGTACGTGTTGGGTTTCAAACTGGTGCATGCATGCCGAGTTTCAAAATGGCATGTGTTTGGTTTGTTGGGCTCCAAAAGCATTTTAACTGAAATATTTGGATGTTACTGATAGCAGAAATGTGAAGTCTCCTGTCTAGTTTTCTTCTTTTTTAGGAGATGGAATTGGAAATAACATTAGACCTTGTCACACAGAGGAAATGGGATGTGCACCAATGCATGTGCTTGGTGCATCTCTGGCAGGAAGTGATAGATAATGACTACAGTTTTCACTTTTTAAACATTCAGTAGAAGCGATGAGACACTTTTTCCCATAAAAAGTAAGGCAGCTGGAAATGAAATGACAACATTTTTTATTTATTGGTTTTCTTTCCTTTGTTTTTTGGTTCATTCATTCTGTCTTTGGTTGATTGCAGGAAGGGAGGGATAAACATTTCCTTTTGGCCAGAGTGGATGAGCTGGTGAAAAAACGCAAACAGCTTGAGATCCCAGAGAGTCTTAAGCAGTCAACTATGATCAAGGGCCAGCTGCTGATGAGTAGCCCTCACCAATCTGGAGACTTCCAGCCTAGGTAGTAGTCATGCTTGTCTGGGCCAAAGTGATTGGCTCCTGACCAGAACTTTCCTGTGATAACACCGAGGGCCCACCTCTGCTTGGTTCCAGAGTTGTCCCTTGGGACACCAAGGGAAGGTATTGTGGCTGTCTCATAATTATTGGAAACTTCCATGAGGTAAATTCATTGAACATTGGTGTAAAATGAAGCAGAAACTGCCAAAAATGTGTCATGTCCTTAGATGCTTTATTCAGTTGAAGGATCAACAATTATATTTGGCATATTAGAATAAATACTGATCTCTTGCCCAGATGTCAGTGTCGCCTGAAAGGCATACACAGAGGGAGAAATATTCCTTCCTATTAGTACAATATGTCAAGAAATAGTCAAGGCATCATCTTTGTGAAAGACACTATTCAGAAAATGTGCTATAGAAGTGGAGCAGCAATGGCAAGACTGATTTAGCTCAGTTCACAAAACAAATTCTGAAATGTGTGCAGTTTATTTGATGAAATTAATAAAGCTGTTTGCTTGTTTGAGGCACATTAATATGTAACATACGACATTTTCCAAAAAAATTTAAACCACTGCTGATGCCCACCAAAAATGCACATGTAGAGGTTTCTTTTAATAGGGGGATTTTGCATTCTGGGAGTTCTGTTTATGACACAACATGCATAGACCAACATGCATATTTTCAATAAGGGATTACTCTGCATAGCATGCTGATTTTAAGTCAGTGATTTAGTTTTACAAATTTTGATATTTTTCTTATGACGTATTGTTTGCTTGTTTTGAATATCGTGATGTATAAAAAATGCAGAAAAATCATGCTTTCCTTCAGCTACCATGTCACAAAATGGCCGATTCATAAAACGCAATTTTTAAAGAAACTTCATAGCAAATGCAGAAGGTGGAAGAAACTGATAACATCTATGAAAAATATTTCTGCAGTATATACTAGGTACAGTATAGAATTATATTTGCTTCTCCACTCTCAGTGTAAGCACTGCCCCTGCTCCTCCCAATTCCCTACTGATGAAGCTTTTGGAGAAATACCTATCTGTGCACAAACAAATCAGATTTTGTCCAGTCTTTCAAGAGTTCCCCAAAATGCAGCAAAAAGGATTTCATCTGTAAGACACAACCCTGAATACTATGCCTGGAACAGGAACACTTAGCACTGTCATACTTTGTCTTTTAAAAAAATTTAACACATTTTCAAACCATTTTATGACCATTTGTCAGTTGTCATTTCGTGCTGTTTTATTTTAAACCTAGACAATGTTTCTGCAGGTTCATATTTATTGCAATTTATCCTGAAGGATTGCAGTATTTGGGAGATCTTTCATGGTGGAAAAATAAGAGTATTCATATTGAATAATGCATGTAGACATAACTCCAGAAGAATGCATTCATTAGAATTGTTATAGGGAATGGTAAAAAGGCAGGGTCTGTTTCTTTTCATTTTGTTTTGTATAAACAGTATGATTTATTGCATGAATGAAAAAATATTTGCATTTAAAAGAATCCAGAAGAGTTGAAGTGAATGCTGTTAACCTGTATTTAATTATTCACAGTATTTTGATGTTTTATATATTTTTGAGAAGACCTACTGAAATGTGATATGAAGATTTCCTGTGTGTTACAGGAAAATATAAGTTTTGTGGTTTAAGAGCACTTTAAACCCCAAAGGTAGACATAAATGTGTGGGCTGGTGAAATACTCTGGTTATTGTACCTACCATGAGCCTCCAGTGAGGACATACATCAAAGCCATAATGAAAATGGTGGTACCCCGGGGATGGAAAATTGGGTACATGTATTTGATTTTTTAAAACATTGGCTGGAGGGCATGTGAAATTAAAATATGACCCAAATATTCAAAAGACAAAGAATATACAGCCACCAATTTAACCCCGAACTTGTTTTCCTTGAATGAATCCAAAAGTCTCTTGCTCCTTGAGTGTAGAATGTATGGGTATCCCTTGAAATGTGCGCAAAGTGATGTTTGGACAAAGCGTGGCAGGTTATCAAATGGTATCACTGGCATCCCTGGTTTATTTATATTATCTGCCTTATTTCCTTCAGACGATCCATTCTGAACCCCACGAAAGTTTGATTGGAAACAAAGCATTTTTTCACTGTCTAATAAACAGTATTATTCTAAATTCTAAAACTTGTTGATGTCTTCTTGTTTTTGAGTTGTCTGTTGCATATTTGAGCATTTCCTTCAACAATTTATGTGCACAGACATATGGCATGCATACATGCACACCTCTGAGCACCAAGCTTGTATTTGATCTTGTGTCAGTGATTACTGATGACTCCTAGGATCGGACATCAGAAATCAGGGATGGGGAAGTTCCAAAATTTTTCTACCTACTGGAGTAAATTGTGAAATTCACACCCACTGTAATGTTTTCTCTTTATCATACAGCTATAGCAGTTGGCAAAACATTGATAGGCTGATGGAGTAGTAATTTATGCTTTTAATGGCCCAGCACGATTTCTACTGGCCTGGGGATGCCCAACGACCATACTTCCCCATCCCTGGGAATGATTAGATGGACAAAATCTGGTTAACTCCCAAGGAATCATCCTACACAAGACTCTACGTGTGTGTGTGGGTGCGTGGAATGTTCTATGTATTATGGGATGTCTATGCGACAGGTCACACAATTATCAGATTCACAGCTTCCACTTCCTCATTTTTGCAAATTCACATAAAAATCAAGCAAGTTGCTCAGTATCAGCTGTATTCACAATGCGAACAGCAGGTGTGTTTTGAAAAACAATAATGCTATCTCAAAGTTGGGCATGAGAAAAGCCTGGTTACAGCCAAGGCAAGAGCCAAAATGACTGCATGTTTTGATCTCAAAGTACCACCGGAGGGTTGTGGATTTCAAGCAAAACTCCATAATGGCAAGTCGCTGATCTGGAAGACCATGGGAGACAACTCCTGAAAAGGGCTTTATAAGCCTCTGGCCTTTGACATGCCTTCAACCTCGCATCCTCCCTTTCTTGGCTGCCCCCAGCTCAGATTGTTCAACATGCCAAGCACACCACCATATGGACACCTTAACAGCAGCCACTAACACCATGCTGCCTCACCTATTCATGTATCCAGATCTTGACTTACTTCAGCAAGGGTGAGGAAGTGGATAAAAGTATCCATGGCAGATCAGACTCCCCATACCGAAAGAAGCAATGTGCACACAGAGTGGCATCTCACTGCAAGTCATATGCAGTGTCATCCTTTCTCTGTCAATGCCAAATCATAGCTGCTGCTCAATGTAGTCAGGTCTGTGCTATTGTGTTGTTTCAATCATGTAAAAAAAATTCTATACCTCATGCTCCATTGAACTAAAACCTCTCATGTTCAGTCTGCATGAATGAAAGCCATTCAACACAGAAAAAAAAGACTGCAGACATTTTTTACTGAACACAAAGTAGAGAATTTTTTTTAAACAAAGCTCTCTGGAAGGGGTAGTGTGAGCAAGGCTACTAAAGCCAGATAATCCATCATAAAGGATTAGCGAGGAAATCGTGAATGGAAGATACTTTGTAAATTCCAAAGATTCAAATTTGACAAATGCAGAAATATACATCAGCTTCCTTTTTCAGATCTTCTGTGTCCTATGTAGGCAAGCAGCATCAACGTTTTCATTTTTTTAATTCAAGCACTCTAGTGGCTTTTACATGTGGCTAGAGTTGTATTTTTTAGACTGAAGCAGTGTAAAAATGTGTAGATGTGTAAAACTATGTGCAAGTAATTATCTTTTCTAAACACCGAACACTTGCAGATCTCAGGAGACAGACGCCACTTTCATAAAGTCCCAGATCTTAGCAGAAATGAAATAGTTAATGGAGATAAAGATCAACCAATACTCAACAAAAACAAAGCAAAGGTTTTTGGTTTTCTATGAGTGCCTCACAGCAGACAGCACTACACTACCGAGTCTTAATCTGTTAATGTAGAAGCATTAATGCAAGCCAAGGGTTACATGCAAAATAAAAAAAATTTTTCCAAGAAAATATACACATTGAACCATAGCCAAATATTTACACCTGCAGAATATTGAATTGCAAATTTTACCTGAGAAAGCAGTCTTATAAGCGACGTAAGTGGAGTTCTGAAAAACTGTTCTGGACTGGGTGACAGATCTTCTGGGGGGGGGGGGGTATGGGAAGGGGATTTTACAAACTCTTGATGATCTTGTTAACTTGTTTTGTCCCAGTGAAGTAAATGCAGTGAAGCAAAAGCAGTATGACAAAATGTTCAGTCAGCAACGAAACCAAAATAAGAAGTTTGTTTGGGTACGGTTAATTGATGTTAAATACAATACAGCTGAAAAGCTGCTGACAAAGCTGTAACACAGTCACATATCAGAATACACGGTGGCCCAACAAGATAGTCACACTGTAAGCAATAAATTATGTTACTGTCTGAATGCACATGAGGTTACTTGCACTTGTAGCCTCTAATCAGACTTTACTTTTTTGTTGTTGTTTGGGTGCCTAAAAGAGTTTCCATAGGGGTGGAAATGCCTGAAAGACATGGTCACTTCAGAATTCTCCATACAAATTTGCCAGTTATGTGCGCTCCTCTTTGTGCAGTTACAGAAAATGTACAGGGAATGTTTGAGACACCAGTTTCCTACTTCCCAGTACTGGACAGGTTGATCTGGAAGGTTCTAATTTCCATTGGATTCAGAGTGACAGTCCATTGGTCCATTTTCTTCTCAGGCTTGAAAAGCAGTTTCTTATCTGGAACAGAATACAGACATGCAGCCATTAAAATATTCACATTACTCTACACTGCACTCTTGCAGGCACCTCTTGCTAAAGTTACTCCTCAGGTGTGCAGAAAAGTGTATAAATGCCTGAGTTGAATTCAAAAGTAAGCAGTTCTTACCTTTTATGACCGGAGCCTGGGTGCTCTTCCACTGCAGTCGCTTTAGGTCAGACAGGGCAAGGTTAGCTCCAAGGGTCAGCTCATCAGCCGATTCAATGGTGAACGGTGTGAACAGGCTCTACAAAGATCATTTAAAATTTGTTTACATTCATCGACCTGGAAAATTACAACATTTTCTTATCAGATGGGCTTGCGCTTTTCCAAAATCATGAACATGTGCTAGTGATATATTCTTCCTGCATGAGAAGCCAGTCCTGGTAATAAAATGGCTTAAATATGTAACAAGGGAACATGATAGACATAAGTGAACGTAAAGGATAAGCAACTGGAACAGCTCCACAACGCTTCTTTATGGCCTACCAACACCATTAAATATCATGACACAAGCGTACTCATGCAGCTGACCTCGAAAGGGTCTCAATCTCACAGAAAGTACAGTCACCTTCTCTTTAGTCTGTGACTTTACAACACAGTAAGCAGGATCCTCCATTTTCTTTTGGGTAAAATGTGCACAGACAAACACCCCACACTGCAGTAAAAGAATTCACAATGCCATTAAGAAGTACCTGCAAAGACACATTCACTGGCTTGGAGAGAACGGGATCCTCATCAGCCTCGTACAAGTGCTCCAAGCGCAACAAGAATGGTTGCCCACTGCTGGGCACTGGCCCATGAGCCTGAAACTGCTCCAGTGTCAGGAGATGCACATTTGGTGGAAGGCTCGACTGGACACCTGACCACTGAAATTGGAGAAAGCCAGAAAAAAGGAAGCATTAGTATCTAACCTATTCTGGGTCTGATCTATCATTTCTTGCAAGCTGGGGCACTCATCAGATAAAGTCTCACATCCAACATGGCCAATGGAATTATGCATAATACTACCAGCACAAAGAGTAGACATAACAGGATTGCAGATCATGTGAGAGCTCGTAAGAGTGACCTAGATTATCAGGTACAAGGGAGGTAACTAACTACCTTAAGCAAAACATTCTCTTTATAAGCATGCTACTAGAGGAAATAATGACCTATGCGCTAAATGAGTATTGGTAACAACTAAATTTCACAGTATCTGAAATGGAAAAAAGTCCCAAATTCAACATTATGCATATCATGAGCCCAGTGCAAACAGCAAATTCACAAAATTCCTTACTGTGGTGCGGAAATGTGTTTTCCAGTCACTCTGTTTAGTATCAGCTGTAGTGAAACTGACTTCTGGGGCCATATACAGTCGTTCTCCCAGATCACGATGGACTGATGCCGCTGATGGCGTAGGTTCCAGAAAAATGTAGTGCGACCCTACCCAATATTACAAGACATCTCAAAGTTGATGGAACATTTTGGGTCCAGTCCTATAAATACCTTGATGCATCCTGTTTTCATATAAACACCATTCTACAAAGTACTAGCATGAAAAACAAAACGCTTGTTTCGACCTGTGGCAACATTTCATTCAGCATAACAGTACGTCACATCTCAACCACACGGTGAAGTCAACATACCTCTCACCACCAGGCCCTTGCCATCAGCTCCCGTCTCATTAAGTGCTTCACCAACACCCAGACTATCGTCAAACAGCAGGCGTCGGTGAACCTGACAACATGAGACATGGTCAGTCAGAAAGTTTTTCAAGATACATGCAGCTCAAAGTCCAGCATCCCCAAACAGGAACCATATCCAGCTTGTAGGAGGATAAAAGTTTCCTCCTCACAGAAATTTTATCTTTAAATAGAGCACCCTCTTACCATAAGTTCCATAGCACCATCCTGGAGACTGGTGCCACCCTGGGATCTGTCGGTCATTACTGTAAACTGCAATTGCTTGCTGTCATCCTGAAAAATGTAAGTGACCCAGATTATCTTTAAGATCACACCTAAAAGATCAGGGCTGACTTACAAGAGTGTTCATATCTCCTGTTCATACGCAAAGGTGCACATAAAATATACAGGGTGAACAAGGCTTACGACGGCTTTTATGACTGCAAGTGAAGATACGAGCAGCCATGCAAACCAAGCCAGATCCTTTACAACCAAGCACCCAAGTCACTCCGGAATCGAGTATGAACTTAACCTCATCTTGATGATGTACTCTGCATTCTCCTGTATATCTTTTTGGCTTTTCTTATTATACATGAGGCCTTGTCCTTGTTATCTCTTATGACAACTGACCATTTAAGCTTCACTGCTCACCCTGATATACATTCTGCTGTTGACAGGATAGTAATTGCCAGCAACAGGTTCTGTCTGATTTAAATTCCATGTATCTCGGTGGTTCAACCTGCAGAAGGCAAAGCAAATTACACAATCCATGGCCCATGCTGTCTGGTGTTTATATCAATACCTATGGGACTGTTGCTATAAGCAGCTCACCAACCAAATTAGTCCCTATACCCAGAAAAAATATTTTTTGAAAAGTGCTTTAACGCTTCACCACTGCAGCATTTCTCCCCCTTCATGACACAAATATTCTATTATTTTACAATATCAGCAAGTAAGTTACTTAAATGTGATGACAGTAAAGATGAAATGTGATCTTCAAAACAATAACTTCCCTAAAAAGCATACAGTATCTCTCACTTACTGTCGTTTCAAAATTTCTCGTCCATTGGAATCTGTGTAGAAGACTCCCTTGTTGCTGAGATTTGTTGTGAACCGACTGATCACCTCTTTGCCCCACAAGTCACTGGGGAAAAAGCCACACATTGTGCACATCAGCTGCTGGTTGGCAAAACTAGAAAGTCTCAGTTAACTCATGATTCTAACATCTTCAGCTTTCTTGCCAGCTTGCTTAACTCATTCTCGACCCCATAGAAAAGGCCATAACTTCACCCAAAGTCTCCATCATATGTACCATGGCTTCCCCTGTAGTCTCTATGTATGTTTTAAAAATGGAGAAAAAAACTAACAGAGATAAAAACATAATTTCAATGCAATTTGAAAGTACAATTTAAGAGCAATAAAATTATTCCTACTTGAAACCTGTCTGGTGTTAATTCTATGCAAAAAAACTGCATTGAGAAATGCACAGAAAGTGGTTTGTTTCCTTTTTTTGTCTAAGGGAGGTAACTATAAAGGAAAATGGTCCATGTTACCTCCCTTTCCAAAGTACTGCTTTTTAAAAAAAAAAAGTGTGGTAACCTGTCAGCTGACATTGCAAGTATTTGCCAACATACCGCTTACTGCATGTCAGGAATGTGTTAAATCATTTCCACGGGCATCTCTCAACTGGACAATTTTGTTTTGATGCAATAAACATGAAAATGTCTGTAATACAGGTCCTACAGATTTTATTTTGACTCTGTAGACAATGCCAAAGAATGTCTTGAAATTCAAGTACAGCATCAGTTCGAGAAAGACTGCAAATCAAAACTCATAGCTTACTCAACAGGTATGGGACCAACTGTCCACTGAAACTCTGCAAAACGCTGGTCATTATAGACCCGCACAACTTGTGTGACCCATGGACTGAACGTCTGATAAACCTCCTGCACTAGTTGACCCTGTTGAGGAGAACAGCACAGCATACACAGTACACACATAGGAAAAGGTCATTTTATATAACTCAAATATATATAGACTTAAATAATATATATATATATACTAACTCTAACATGTAGGGTATATTTATACCCAACTGCCTAAAACCATACTGAAATATTGTAAATGTGGTTGTTATAAGAAAAAAGTGCCAGCGAATCCAACCTTGACAAAGTAGGCATTGGTAGTCAAATGTGCAGAGGTGAGATTTACTGGCGATGAAGAGTTGGGTCTGAAAATGTAGGCACCTGATGCCTGGTCATCGGGCTTGAGGTTTAAACCTGGATGGGCCACATAGTACATGAAGGTCTGCGAGGCTGGGATTGTCAGCTGCTTCTCCACATTAGTGATGCTCTTCAGAAGCCCAGAATTTCCATCAAATGTAAGGGAAATATACTGCAATTGCAAAAGGAGTTTCCATAAAATAAAAGAAAAAAATACTGCCATTTCCCTGAAAATTTCTGTTAAATGTAAGGGAAAAGTACTGCAATTGCAAAAGGAGTTTCCATAAAATAAAAGGAAAAAGTACTGCCATTTCCCTGAAAATTTCTGTTAAAAGGGAAATGTTCTGGAACTGCAAACAGCGATGCTTTCTAGTGTCCAGAAATTCAAGAAGAAGTGGATATGAGTGCATGTGGTAGTGGGGTGTGTGTAGTTTGCAGTAGCTTGTAGCAGTTTGCAAACAACAGAAACATGCATGTGCATATAACTAATGCAAGGAAAGCATATGAAATACTGCTGTAATCTTTCACAATGTTGTTCTGGTGATAGCAAAAGTGATTTTTTTAAAAAAGTCATACGAAAAGTGAGACAGATCATATGCCAGTTTACCTTCCCTTCCAGAACTACATCAGATCCAAAGGAATGCTGCTTGAGCAGTGCTTTTGAAAAGCCTTTGTCTAGAAATAAAAATGGTACACACACACACACACACACACACACAAACATGCATAGTACTAAATGTTCGTCACAAATTTTCTCTATCTGCTGCAAATTTCTGCTAAACAGAATATTGACCACAAGAGTGAGAGCAGGAAAAATCCAACACAATTCTAAGATTTTAAAAGCAAATTCCTGATTGCATCACCTACTTTCTGGAATCAACCAGAATTCATTTTGTGCTTAGTCTCCACTTGCGGTGTGTTTGAGATTCACCAATATGCTCCTAAAGACTGTTTATTTGGGTCAGCACAGCTCATCTCTTCGTGGCAAGATATTTTTGCCAATGAAATCTTCCTTAATCTTGCAGATGCTCAAACAACGTTTTAAAATTTAAAACTTTCCACTAACAAGTTTCAAGAACCGCTACCCAGTGACAAAAAATGAGAGGAGGAAGCACCTTGTGTTACTGGTCTCTTTGCTCTTCCTCCACACGTGAACTAGTTTCACACACTTTACATTATTCTCTTCCCCCCCCCCCCACCACCACCAAAGAAAAAGCGCTTACAGAATGGATCCACACCTTGGGACGAC
>SMGT01005976.1:0-10447 GCA_004794575.1 Lanistes nyassanus
GCATCAGCAGCTTCCTCCAGATACGTAATCCTTCCCTGTCCGAGTAACCCGCACCTGGCCTGGCTATGGTCCCTTCCCAGCTGTGCCTCAGGGCGAGTAATACCTTACCCCTTGCTTCTAGGGCCTGCACCCCTGATCAGAAGTGTGAACAGGAACCTAACCTGGGCTGGTGATGACATGAGCGGCGAGATGGCGGCTTGAACAAGGGATAACTAGACCTTAATTAGGGCCGGAGAGTCGAGGATGGATCACCCCTAGAATCTATGGTGTACTCTCCTTGACCCACCAGACCCCAAAACGTGACACTACCCATATTTTTCTTTATTTATTTTACGTGAGTGTGTTGCATCTACCTCCCCCCCCCCACACACACACACACCATCCTCTCTCTCGCCGGGGAGTGGGGGGTTGGCGACTTTTGATGTAAACACGAATGCGATAACCTAGTCATAACGATGATGTGTTGTTGTTTTCTTCTTTGACATACGTAGGAGTGTAAAGAAACTGACAAATTCTGCACCACATGTTTAAATAAATAAACTGGAAAGACCACAAATCAAATTGGTCGGTGTGCAAAAGGTAAAAGACAAAAAAGAAGAAGAAGAAGATAAGTTCGTGTGCAAAAACCAGATGTACCCTGTCAGCACCAGCTTATCATGAGATAAAACACCGTGTTTGCAGTTTTAGGGATGATTCGAAGAAAGTCGTTATGCCATAGGGACAAATGGCTGGGAAGTGACAAGAGACAGATGTACACTAAGGACATGCGAACGCACGCGCGCGCGCACACTCATGCTCACGCAGGTACATGCACACAAGAAAAGGGGAGAAAAAGGGACACGCAGATCGATAGATGTTTAAAAAAAAAAAGAAAATGGAAGGATGGAAGGAAGAGACGAAGGAATGTAAAAGAATGGAAGACATGCAGACAGACAGACAGAGACAGGCAGACAAATCTTGAAGTCCGCAAAACCTGGTCTCTAATGAAGGTGAGTTGGCTTATGATTTTATTTAAATTTTAGCGTCATCGAGTTCTGTCAGCGAAAGCTTTAAAACACACACACACACACGCTATCCCAGTTATCGGACTTGGACTATAGCTTCCGTTGCTGTTCTGCCGTTGCTGGCGTCGTTACGGTGCGTTTTTTTTTTCTAACTGTAGCGACTGAACGAGCTTTGTTCGTAAACACAGTAATCAGACGAATTTGAGGTCGCAATTATCGCACCATACCGGCACAGTCCTTTTTCTAGACACTGTCTTTTTTCCATGCCCTTGTGTCCACCTTGTGTTCATCATGTTTACAGAATTCAGCATGTCACTGACTGGTAATAACTTGAAATAATGGTCTATTCATGATGTTGTTATTGTCTTTTTGGTTCGGTTGGGTTTTGTTTTCGCTCAGAGTATGCGTTATCTTTAAAGCTAGTTTCTCTGAGGCCAGGAGATAACACTGTTTCGAAAATACCGTAGCATATATTTTCTGACTACGTATGGACATTCGTGATGGTTTTTATTTCGTAAAGTTCATTGAACATCACTGTGCATCATTGGAAGCATGAGGCAACACATATTTGTAAGGGTAAATAAAGTCTATGCTTAAGATGGAAGGAAAGTAGAGAAAAAGGTAGGGGAAAAGGAAACAATTCAGAGGCGGATTGTGGGGGGGGGTCAAGGGGGCCATCCCCCTCCCAGCACAGCAAAAAAACAAACCAACAAAACAAACCAACAACAACAAAAGAGAGAAACCAAAAAGATTGAGGAAAGTATTTGGGAGGCAGGGTCCTTTATATAAAATGGAATTGCAACACGAAGTCTGTGTGCATGCACAGCACAATAGACCAGTCCTTACTGCCCCTCATGTGTATACTGATCTGTATCATTTCTTGCCCCCCCCCCCTAAGAAAACCATGATCCGCCCCTGCAATCCAACGAAACTATTAGAACAACTTAAAGGGCATCTCACTGGTTGAAACCGTCCCCATCTCATGGTGACCTGTTTATATGTTTAACAATACAGTAAGAATATTAAGAAACTCAAGGACACATTGAAAGCCAGGCTTGAATGGAAGGAATCGTAATCAAAGGGTCACTTCCTAAACGATCCTCTTTGTTTCTAATTATGAATTTCAATGACTGTCTTCCCTTCTCCAATAAAAATCTGATGTCGAGCTCCAAGCAAATTGTTAGTGTTTTGCCAGTCCCTCTTTAGCCAGTGTCGATCGCTTGTCCTGTTTGGTTCAGTACTGGAGTATGTGGGGGTTTTAGTGCAATTATGCATATTTTCGTTTAAATTTTGTTAATAGTGCAGTGCGAGTTTGTTTGCGACCCCCCTCCCCCCACCCATTAACTCGCCAGGATAACCCTGCTGTACGCAACAGAAAACATAGCATTGTCAGTAGCCAACGACACAGTACAACTGTGAGGTCACGATCTAACTTCGCTCGCCATCCACGAGTCTGCAAAATTTGCCTGACATATTGCTTTGGGTAAACTCGCTGGTCGTGATCTTTGCGCGTGTGAGTGTGCACGTGCACTTTTGTGCTGGCTGGCTGGTGTTTCTCTGTCCTCTACTAAACGATATACAGAACACTGGGAGGGAGGGGGTGGTGGCTGTCCTTTATTCGTCTCTTTAGGGCGCCTCTATGAGCTCTGACTAGAGATCTGAAAGTCAGAGTTTTACACGGCAAATAAACTGTAAACCTTTTACTGTGCAGACATTTCACTCTTCTTGCATCAGAACATCGCCGTTTCCTCCTGTTCCAGACAACTACATATGACTAAGCCTTCTCCGTTATCATCGCTCGGTAATCGGTCCAGTGACTCAGTGACCATGTGCCCACACACACACGCTTGCACGCACGCACGCACAGACCCAAGGGCACACACACAACCTATATACACATGCACACTACCTCCTCCTTGTGCTCAACACCTGGCTGAGTGCATACATTCTGACTCCTTTTATACGTGCTTTTTGTCTATATATATATAGAGAGAGAGAGAGAGAGAATTAGAACTTTGTATTTTTCTTTCCGATTTTATTGTTGGTGTGATAATCTGGGTTGTTTGCAGGAGTCCTCAGATGCTGACAGATGAAAAGTCTGCTGTTAGAGAACCCTGATACAGTTTGCCATCCCCAGCAAGTCTTGGTCTTTATCTTAACAAGGCCATCACCACTGGGATTACCTCTGTCTGTACGTCTGCCTGGCCGCCTGTCTGGTGCTTACCTACATGTCTGTCTGTCTGTCTGTCTGTCTGTCTGTCTGTCTGTCTGTCTGTCTGTCTGTCTGTCTGTCTGTCTGTCTGTCTGACTTGTGAATCTATCTTGTTCGTTACCTCACTGACATAGAAGCAAGAAAGAAAAACACACAAGGGGTGGGGGGATCGGTTGGCTGGTTGGGGTGCAGGAGAAAACTGGGGGTGGGACTGGAAAGATGTGAAGGATTACCACCTACCTGCCTACCAGCATTGTGCATTTCACTGCCCCCTCCCCCCCCCCCACACACACACAAGCATAAATGCATGCATACATGCATACATGCTTAGTCGCGCGCGCGTAGTCTCTTTCTCCCTCACCCACCCACACATTCACACGCCCGCGCCCATATAGTATGCAGATATAATACATATATACGCATCTCTGCGTTCACGTACATAATACATTGTAATATAGACATGCATGCGTAGCACTGAACTGGATGCACACATTGCATTACATAAACTGCATCCCCGAACATACATTCATATACATTCATATATAGAATCATATTTCACACGCACATGCATTAGACACAGATCCATGCAAGCACGGAAATCCATCCATCCAAACATAATATACATGCTTACATCGATACACGCACACAGTACATTCCCTAGCAAATATCGCACGTCTAACGCGCGGGTCTGCCTGTTCAGCTGCCAGCAATTTGTCTGCACTCGCCCACGCGTTTGCCCTCATCCAGGATATATGGTGTGGGACTCCTTCACACACGCCTTTCGCTGCACTTGGCGGGGATCTCTCTCCTTCCCCCCCCCTCTCTCTCTCTCTCTCTGCGTGCGGGCGTGTGTGTGCGCATGCGCGGGTGATAAATGCGACTATATATGCCTTTTTGCCTGCTTGCGTGTGCGCTTGTTACGTGATTATAGTCTGTAAGTTTGAATAGATAATTCCAGATATTGCTGTTCTGACCTTTCGTGAAAAACATTCCTGCTGTGTTTCGTTTTTCTGTCTCCCTCCAACCTAACCTGAAAATTTATCAGTAAAAGATACAAGGGAACAAACTTCGAGGGGCGTTTTTTGTATGAAGGGCTGATTTCTTATTTATTACCCACACTATTTTCTCTTTTTAAATCCTTAACTACGCTGTTAAAAAAATTCAACATTCCTAATACAATTATAAAATGCTGCTATTATTTTTAATTTTTCTGTTGGCGTCGTCTTTTTCGTTAAATATTATTGCTTGCATAATTTTCTCCCAAAAGAGCTCCTTAAATACAGATAACTCAAAATTGCTGTTTGTAAGTTGTTCTCTCTTCCTCGGCAAGGTAGTGGTATAAATTTCATTTTTTTTTTATATAACTGGGTTTTTTAATGTTTAGTAAAGTCTAATTTCTCTGCTTTAATGTCACTCTCAATACGGTTTTCGCAAGTCACGTAAGAACACAAGTATATGACAGCAAATTTGCATGAAAGAAAGAAAGAAAGAAAGAAAGAAAGAAAGAAAGAAAGAAAGAAAGAAAGAAAGAAAGAAAGAAAGAAAGAAAGAAAGACTCACGTTCAACATCTTGAAGTTCTTTTACGGCTTTTCTTAACGGGAGAAACATGCGTCTTTGTTCGTCGATCTTAGCTACGTAAGACACATGGCTAGGTTCGGCAAACTAGGATGCACGTTCGTGTGCTTAAAAAGGATTTTTACAGCAAAGTCTCACACCCGGTCGCTGCACGCGCACACGCACTGCACCCATTGGTTGTTGACAAACTCAGTTTTCGGCAGCCGCGCGCGACACGTGCAGGCCGTCTGCGCCAGAATGAGACTCTTGTCACAAGGGCGCGCGCGCTGGCCGTTTTATTTATAGAACGCGTATATATTATCTATGGCCAACGCTTAGTGCAGGCAGGTCCACGCGTTCCTGCTGTGCAGCAAGACGTCTGTACTGCCCAACTGTGAGATGAAAGTATGTTTTACAATAACATTATCCTACGTCTTCCAATAAATTCGCCCAAGCGGCTACCTTAACAAATAACTTTCTTGAAAGACATTCGGGTTGCTAGCTTAATTGTTTTTACTGCTGAAGCTGTTGTTTCAAAATATCTGTGTTGGCATCCCTTCCACACATCTGCGCTACCAACAAATCAGAAAATCACACGAAAATGCATTAATGGGGAAAGCTGTCTCCCTTCCTTTGGAAAAGAAATTTGTATGCTTGTCTGGTTCTCATGAAGTGAAAATTAAAGAGAAAAAAAATGTGTTCTAACAGCCAACGACAAACAAGCAGGGAAACCAAAAACATCTGCCTTTACTTGTATCCACATGGCATGTTTTCCGTCCGGCAAAACGCACTTCGTTTTTCTAATGCCCCTTGAAGTTTATTCCTTTATTAATATTGTTCTTTTTTCTTCGTATACTACCTTTCTATTTCTCTTCTCTTGCTTCTGCCTACATTTGTGTCATTTGTTTTGTTTGGTTTGGGTTTTATGTTTGTTTTTTATTAATTTATTGCACTCGTGTCTCTCATTTTTAATTTTAAAATATGCCGCGCTTTATTTTCGTTAATAAGTTTTAAAAATTTATATATGTAATTTGCTATAATGCAAAAAGAAGTAAGATTTATCAACCCTTTACCTCCAGTCTTTCTCAACGCTGTCTGCATCGTGCCGGTCTAATGTACTGCACTGAGAGGATTTTGTGATTTATTCGAGGCAATTAATAATCTCTCCTTGCTTGCCAGTGTTCGCATTTTCAAGTCTAACGTTGGAAAGGCTAACGCTTTCCGTCACGTTTTCATTGCATTCCCACGACCTCGGCAGCCCGAGGCCGATTTTACAAGGTCGACTAGGTTGATTGTATTATAAAAAAAGGGTTGCAAGAAAAATACACTTTGATTTCTTCAAACTTAGATCAAATAGTCTGCGCAGACACACCGCTACTCCTAGTGCACTGGCGGTTCGTCACGTAGCGGTGACGTGTGCTTCCTATCCACTCAGAGGTTCGTGGGTTCGGACCTCATGTCACATATATGTACTTTCTGCGGACGTGGTGGACCTGCGTGTGGTTCCTGTGACCCCTGTGCCGTCGGGTGCTATCAGGATACGCCAGTTTCCTACCGCTGATGCTCTCTCCAGAACCCTTTAGGACCCCTCCCCGTCCTACCCCGTCACGAGCCAGCCTTCGTTAGTGATTCGACCTTACACAAGGAACAACCGCCGTGACTGCTAGCGCTGGGCCCACGATGCTTACGTGAGCAGTCCGGAGGGCAAAAACGCTGGGGACGATGAAGACGTAAGCTGCTCGCGACTGGTCGCTGGCACGCCACCTGGGTGCATCACGGAGTCGATTACGTGGGCAGAGGTGACAGAACTCCTTGTGAATCCCGATCTGTACGCCGGTCTAGAAGCAACCGCGCGGATACACGCACCCCCTCTCCTTGGGAATGCAACCCGACAAACGCGCGATCCCTCTTCTGCAACCGGGGCACGTAACGACCCCTACCACGCGGTCTTATGATCACGATGTAAGAACAATTAGAAAATAATAAAAAAGCAATCACGAACCACTCATTGTTTCTTAGATTCCCGTCTCCAATTTCTTATTTGCGAAAAGGCATTCAGAGGGACCACCTTTGCCAGAATATTTCAGGCATTTGGAGGACCATTTGGGGAATTTTTCTCCCCACGCCCTTTTTCTTCTTTTCTCTCTCTCTCTCTCTTTCCTTTGTTTCTTTCTTATTTCTGAAGAAGACCTCCAAAAGAACACCCCACTCAACGTTTATCGAACATGTGTCGTCTGGTGTTAGCAAGTGTGTTGAAGTCCCTTTCTTTGGCCAAACCCAGTAATGTTTCCCATGCGCAGTACACAACCTAATGTTAATGGCGTCTGCGTTTGTAGAGATTTCTTGCACCTGGATCACTTTCCTTTGCGCGTTGGAAAGCTACAGAGCCGAGTACTTCGCAATGACGACTCCCACGTCCCGATAGAACGTAGCTGCTGATTGGTCTCTGGCGCCTGAAGGTTAAAGGTCGGCGATGCAGACTTGGTGTGTCACTAAGAAAATAACTTTAGGGTTTGTGCTTACATCCGTCTCGAACAAAGTTCCTGCTTGATCTCTTGCCCTTCTTCTGTGCATTCTCTTACCTTCCCTCGCTTTGCCCTTTGTTGCCCACT
The DNA here is from genome assembly GCA_004794575.1 of Lanistes nyassanus. NCBI lineage: Eukaryota > Metazoa > Mollusca > Gastropoda > Architaenioglossa > Ampullariidae > Lanistes > Lanistes nyassanus. Next base: position 7,384 of record SMGT01005976.1, read on the forward strand.
CCTTTTCTCTCTTCTCCTCCCCTTTCTTGTTTTATACCTATAATCGCATCGTCGTCGTCGTCGTCATCATCATCATATCATCATCAATCATCAATCAACATCATCATCATGATTTCTTTTGAAATCTGACATTTTCTACCCCTCCCTCCCTCTAGTTTTGGATTTTCCTTTTTTCTTGACTTTTCCATTCTACTTTCTACAGTGCCTTTTTATTTATTTTCAGATATCACGTCTTCGCTTCGTTGTTTGCAGTATTTCCTAATGTTCTCTGTTGCTGCTTTTTGGCCCCCTTTCCTTTATCTCGACTCTAGTGCCTTTTTCTTTCTTCATACATGAAGAGCTCTATTCTTTCCACACCCTATCTTCTTATCTTCTTTAGCTTGTTGCCCGCTTCTTTAGGTCTTCTTGCGTGTCTTTTCTCCTCCCAATTCCGTTCGTGTCCTCTTACACGCAAACCCTGTGTTCCTGTTCCCTGATTTTCATTGTTTTTTTTTGTTTGTTTTTTTTTGCAACCCCAGACCAACCCCCGGCCAGTTTTTCTCTCTTTGGCACCTCTTTAGAGTTCCTCTTTGTCCGTGCCCTTTCTGCACTCCTTGACCTCGAAATCCCGTTTTGGTTTTCGTGTTGACTTCCTTGCCCTCAGTCATGTTCGTTTGCGTCCTAATTTGTTAAGAACAGTTTTCTTTTTTTCATCCTGCTTTATTATTTTCCTCCCTCCCCTCCCTCTTTTTTTTGCATAACGTTTTATATTGTCAAACTCTTTTTCCTTGTCTAGTTATCTTCCTCATCTGTACTACGTATTCTTCGCTTATACCCACCGCATTTGTAAAGAAACTTTTCGTCTTTCCCTTTCTATTGCATAGCTTATTCCTCCATCTCTCTCTCTCTCTCTCTCATTCGCTCTCGCTCTCTCTCGTCAGTAAATAGCGTCAGGGAAAACAACTTTCGGCTCTTCATATCGCGAGAGCTCCTGCCTGCGAAAGTTACGGGAGTCTGGGCCTTGCTTTGTTAACTCGCCGACATCGGGTTTCATGCCGATCCTATCGCGCCATGCAGTTCTTGCCTTCAGAGGATTCGTCATTGAATACTGACATGTCCTGCCAAAAGCGCTCGAGCGGTCTTGAGTGGCACGCACTTAGAGCACCTAACCTCCGCGCGCGCGCACACACGCACGCACTCACGCACAGTTACATTTGCTGCCCAATGCAGCGACAACATGGCGTCTTCGGTATCAAAATATTTATCACCAGCCTTGTTTACATAAGTGTAATTCGCCCACTCCCGTTGTCTGTCTCAAATGTGTTATAAATTAATTTACAATAGTCATGACACTGAAAATGAATAAAGTGTAAACTTTTAGAAAACAATGTGACATTTCCACTAGACAAGGAAAAAGAGTTTGATAATATAAAACGTTATGCAAAAAAAGAGGGAGGGGAGGGAGGAAAATAGTACAGCAGGATGAAAAAAAGAAACGTTTGTTTTCGTCTGTATTGCGGTGGTCTGTCGAATACTGTAACTCACGGGCGCGGATCTTGGTTCTGGCATGAGTAACTTCCCCTTGGAAGCAACATCCTGCTTATTGGATTGACCTTACTGGGTTAAGTTCTCTTCTGGTACTCCCTAAATCTTTACCTCACCTCTTCAGCTCCCTCATCACAGTGAGAAATCACTTAGAAGCGGAACATTTTAAAATCATCCAGCTTGTAGTCTTTATTTTGTACGGACTGACCTCACGAAATGATCGTCTTTAAATCGGGGACGATAGTTAAAGCTACTGCACCCGTTTCAGTGACCTGTTAGTGTCCACGTCTCCCCCAACCCCAAGACCACCACCACACGGTCGTTACGAACAATCAGGGAAGAAGATGATGAGACATTTTCTGCTCAGAAACAGAACTACTGATGTGAACGGTTATTGCGTTTCAGGCAACTTCAAGGGATGAAGGGGCGGATAGTGGGGGCCGCTTGTAGAGAGTGCAGATCAGCCGCGCACGCAACAGCGAGTCCTATTTGCGAAGGGCCAGGTTTAGCAATCTAGCGCGCACATTTATCCAGCGCAAAAAAAGCCTGAATTTGAAGATTGAGAAACCAATTAAACTAGTCCTTTGTTTCCGCCTTCCTGGTTGCGAATTTCACGCGCTGTACACGTGCTCGATCGACATTTACGAGAATTTTAGACAAGTAACTAACTCCCTCGGATTGTTGTCTCGAATCCGTAGATCTGATAACATGAGCCTTCGATTAGTATTCGCCCTTCCGGTCGTGAGAGCGATCGTTCGGCCCGTTCGCTCGGTAGTGTGTTGCACGTACAGAAGTGGACTAGCGATACGAACTCTCGTGGAACCCAGCCCAGGGGCGCATACAAGTTCAGGGTTAGCAGATGACTGGTTTTCTGAGGTTGGAGGCGGGGGTAGAGGGAGGGCATAAATACGGCATTATTCTTGACGGGGAAACTGAATATACAGATACACATGCACCTAAAATGAACTACATTTTGCAGCGCCATGATTTGACCTGCGACTTTTTAACACCCTGTGCTCAGCACTCCTTCTATCTTCTTTGACATAAGTTTCCTTCTGTATTTTCCTTCTTAATGTTCTTCTTCGTTCGTGTTCTTTTTGTTCTTCTGATCTTTTTCTCCATGTTCTTTATCTTGTTTGTGTTTGTTTTCTTATTGTTCTTGTCTTTGTTTGTTTTCTTATTGTTCTTGTTTTCTTTTGTGTTTTGGGGATTTGTCGTTGTTGTTTTTCTTGCTTTTCTATTTTTTTTTTGGGGGGGGGTCTTGCTCTTGTTTGTGTTCTTCTTTTTCCTCTTGGGTTTTTTCTTGATATTGTTTGTTCTTCTTTTATTTCGTTTCTTCTTGGGAGGGAGGAAATGTCTTCAGCCTCTGAACCGTCTCTTTCAGGGCGCGGCCTCAAATTACATATAAGCGTTCGCCTGTCTAATAGCACGTGTGCGACCACTCGTACACCTCCGCATTTCTGTGCATACGTCCATGCGTGCGTGCGTGCATTCGTGCTGTGCGCGTATGAAGGGGACGAGCGAAAGGGAGGAAAACGCA
>SMGT01005976.1:25068-87152 GCA_004794575.1 Lanistes nyassanus
TGGACGTAATTTGAAAAGTTTTAAAACATGCCACCAGCAGTGAAGTTCTCTTCTGGAACTGAGCCAGGACTAGGCTGCACGAAAGTTGGTATCAGTGCTTCCGGTCATAGAACCGGTCGTAAGAAAACCCACTCTGCCCCCCACATCACCACTACGACCGCCTCGGTGGTGTAGTGGTTAAGGCGTCCGCTTCTGAGGTGGGAAGTTGGTGGTTCTCGTCCCGGCCAAGTCATACCTAAGACTTAAAAATAGATAGTAGCGGCCCTGCCAGACGCCTGGTGCTGCACGCTTAAGACTGATCTTAACTGGGTGATCTTCCGTGGAACAAACTTTGTCAACCCAGGCCCTGCGTTGCACAACAGTTGTGCCCTTCAAACGCCTTGGGTCTTTCTTACAGGGCAACGGAACGTGTTACATTGCGATACTAAACTCGAAGCAACTGGACGAACATCCCTGGCCCGTATGCAAGAACGCGGATTTATTCCTGTCGTGGCGGTTATTCTAGAAGAAACTCCTTAAATTTCCCATGCACGAAAAGATAAACTTGCATACCAACGCGGGCGCACGCGTTACGGAACGCAGGACTGAGACCACCATAGTTTGTCTCTCGAAGGTTATCGTCCGATTAAAATCAGCTTCAGTGTGCAAGAAAGATACAATTGTCATGGCAACTCAACCCCGAACCGTTGCCTCCTTTCCTTTGGAGAGAAAGAGGGTTGTTACGTCACTTTCATGTAGGCTTCCAGCAGACTTCCGTCACAACGAACCTATTCTTCCATCTGCATTCTACACGGTTGTTTTATAGCTCCTTTTTTTATTCGTGAGATTGATAATAAGAAACCTAGAGCTGCTGACGATGTAGAAAAGTTAACCAGACAAGCTTCTTTTAAAAAAAAAAATCCTCGGGCATTTAACATGAACTCTCACAAAAATTATTACAGGCATATCGTTGATAACGTTCTCTGAGGTAAGCAAATGTTTCGAGCAGAATCTTTCAAGCCAGGCTATGTTGTCTTGCGTGCAGGAAGAGTCCATATGCAACTGTCTCAATCGATCTCTTACTTACCGTCTTGACTGCGCGCTTCTTCTGTCAGCAGTCTACCCTCAATCTCTTCCTGTTTTCCTCACCCTTTATTCTTTTCTCTTTTTTTGCTTCCTTCTCTCGCTCCCTACATCTGCCGCTCGTGTGTATGTGTGTAGGAGGGGAAGTGTGTATGTCTGTCGGCTTACTTATGTGTACTACCTGTGATAACAAGAATCCACTGTGTTAGAAAATGTTTGATTCTATTTTTCCGTTACTGCTCTCAGGGATTACAGGTATGTGGGCGTTTGCAATATCCAATTAATAACTACATTTTTGGAAAGCTATTTCGGATTTCGCAGTCTGTTTTGTGAGGGGAAGAGGGTATTTATAGTCAGTGGATTTTTTCTTTGTGTGTTTATTAATGAACTGCCTTAATGCTTTGTTTACAATGTTAAGCTGCTATTTTTTTCTTTTTTTCAGTTATTTCCTTTGTGCTTACCTTGTCCCTGACTTTCTTCCTTCGTTCCTTCCTAGTCTCTTTGTCTTCCCGAGCAAATATTGTTCCTCCCAGTCACTCAGCAGCCGACTGACTTGACTTGTTTGTTATCTGTGAACACAAAGAAAAGACAGGCGGCTACTTCACTAGGAATGTGTTTCCTCTTTGTCTATGGCTTTGCTTCAGATTTCTAGAGAGTTATGTTACTGCCGACGTGTGTGTCAGCCGTGTCTCACTGCGTGTTTAAACAGCTAAGATCTAGGCGCACAGATCTGGCGTGTCACTTTGCCTTGCATACTGACCAGCATTCCGTAATTAATTCCGTTCGTAACCAGACGAATGTATTCCCTAATCTTTGCCGAAATCCGCATGGCCATCTTTAGCTCTGTCCGAGTCAGAACTTGGCCACGCAGGGTGAACTAGGACACATATTCGTCCCGTTAAGATAGACTTTAATAGATCTTCACAAACCATCTAGTCTACGCTAGCTTATCCTCTTCCTTCTTTCGTCTCACGTTCTCGCAGAGACGTTTATGCTTTCTAGAAAGGAATCCAAGTTCAATGGAATATCTTTCCTGGCGCTGCAAGCCTCGTTTTCAAACGGAAAAGACAGCGTCTGTTATGTAAGAAACTTTGTTCAGCGTTTGTTTTCAGATTCTCTCACGTTCAAGTGGTAGAGGTTTTTTTTTCTTTTCCTTCTTATTTTTTCTTATGTTTTTTCTCTTTTCGGTCTTTAATGTGACAGCTGTCGGCTCGCGGTTCCTCTGCTGGTGCTGATGTTGGGCGCGGGACTGCTGGGCGCGCATGCTGCACGTGTGGCACGCGCCACCAAAGCCGAACTCTTGCAGCGGCCCGTGGACTCGCTGCTGCTAGAACAGCACAACGTCTTCAGGCAGGAGGAGCGGGCTGCCGACATCTACAAGATGGTAAGCAGCGCCACCGGAAGCAGAACGCCCCACATGTGGCCTAAATTGGCTCCGACTGCACGACTCTCCTCGTCAGGCGTGGCGCGCAACGGGCAAGCCAAAGCGCATGGAACTAAACTGACAAGAAAAAGAAATGTTCCGCTTTTCAGAGTTGCTTGAACGTGATGGACTCCGTTTCTGTTGGATGCCATCATTCAAGAAACTCTGGAAAAAAAACAAAATTTTCTTCTCTTTTTTTTTTTTTGGTTTCCTCTTTCTCTTCTTTATTTTCGTGCTGTCGTCGTTGTTCATCGCTGTCATTTTCCTTCTTTTTTTCATCACGTTGTTCCTCTCCCGTTCGCTACCTTCACTCTTATCGGTTCTACTTTCTTGCTTTCCTTCTTCTTCTTTCGTCTTCTGCTTTTCTTGTTGTTGTGTTTGTTGTTGGTACGGGTTTTCTTGTTGTTGTGTTTGTTGTTACGGGTTTTCTTGTTGTTGTGTTTGTTGTTACGGGTTTTCTTGTTTTTTGTTGTTACGGGTTTTCTTGTTGTTTATTGTTATGGGTTTTCTTGTTGTTGTGTTTGTTGTTACGGGTTTTCTTCTTGTTTTTTGTTGTTACGGGTTTTGTTGTTGTTGTGTTTGTTATGGGTTTTCTTTATGCTACGGGTTTTCTTGTTGTTGTGTTTGTTGTTACGGGGTTTCTTGTTGTGTTTGTTACGGGGTTTCTTGTTGTTGTGTTTGTTGTTATAACTGTGGTTGTGTTCTCTTCTTTCTCGTCATCCGTGTCTCTTTTGTCTTTGTTTTGGTATTTGGGTTATTTGTTCCCTTACTCCTTCTTTCTCCTTCTCCTTCTCCACTTTGTTATCATCTTCCTCCTGCTGCTTTTTTCCTTCCTTTCTACTGAGTGCCCAATGACACAACAGCTACAAGGCCATCATCTAAGTTCAGATCCCTTCTCAACCACAACTATTTCCTCTGCAGGATGCGCTTGTTGAAAGGACTCTCTGGGCGATAACATGAAACACTTGCTGTCGACATGGCATAAAACACAGTAACAACCAAACAACAGACCCTCTTCTCCAGTCTGTGCATGACTGCATTCACAATCGATCCATCCTACTTTTCTAGGAAGTGAAGCTCAAATGTCTTCGCCTAGGGTGGCGTAGCGATGACGCATACAGAGTTAGTTACATTAACACAGGAATGTTTAGACGGCCTGAGATATTAATAAGCGATGACGCATAGGCATTTGGTTATTTGGTCCTCGTCACATGATGTAGATTTCATTGTCATATCATCTTGATTATGTATGTCAGGTGACTGCTATGGCAATGAGACTGTTCACTGAGCTCAGATGGGGCGGGTAAAGGTTGTAAGATGAAAGAGGACTTGAAAATATATGTCAGCTCACAATTAGAGATTATAATTTAACCTCTTTTTTGTTAATGCGCGTCGTCATGTTCTCATTTCTTAAGGCTCTGCCACACGAGCAATTTCACTGTCAAGCTTGAGGCCGACGCGTCCAGCCGCATAGATTTAAATGTGATGACTGCTCACTGGCTGGAGAAAGCCTTTCATCCGACTGAAATGTAGCAGGCTGTGTGTGGAACAAATCGTGTGTCATATTCTCTTTAGACGAATACCTACATAAATATACTCTTTAAACAATATCCTGAGATGCTTGTCTCTTAAATCTCCTCAACACAAACTCTCGACCCTTCATCTCTATTTAACCTGTCCTCAAGCTCTTGTTTCTAACTGCACACGTCCTGAGAATCTAGTCCGTGTTTTAAAAAAAACCACTTCAAACGTATTTCTTTCCACATGCTTAGATTTATTTACCAGTGAGATGCTAAATGCCAACTCTGAGACACTAAATGCCAAATCTGAGATACTAAATGCCAAATCTGAGATACTAATCTTTCTTTTAGATATCCAATCATTCAAAGACCTGAATATAAAAAAAATAAAAACTTGTAATTTCAGTGCATGTCTATGCTTAGTTGATCAAGTTCAGGGCACGCTGGAGAGCCAAGAACGTGCGTTAGTTCTACCATTAACGCACATACTGAAACTGAATTCCAATTGCGACGTCATCATTGGTAGGTGTTCGGGTCATGAATCATCCGACAGGTGGGAGACAAGGAAGTGTTAGTTAATGAGGGGTGACCAATCACTAAACCGTCTTCTCGCTTTTAACCTCGACCTCCTTCAGTGCGTAGGTCATAAAAGCTGCTTTTCTTTCGTTTAGTGTCATGTAGTGAGCTGAGCTCAGTCATCTGGGAGAGGTAGTTGGGTAACGAGCTTGAAAAAGCGCAAAAAAAAGGAGCCAATCAAAATACAGTCACATAAAATATGCTAATCTCTTAGGGTCACCACTGAAAACGTTCCCATTTCCTGGAAGATCTTTACTGCCTATATCCCCACCCACCCATCCCCTAACCCCCACCCTAGCCCCTAACCCTAGCCCTACCCCCCATCCTTACCCCACCCTTACCCTTACCCTAAACCCTCCTTCTCCCGAAGCATACCCCCCTTCCTCCCTCCCCCGAAAAACCTCGAAATAGAGTTCGCCATTTGATTTACTCCAGCGAATTAAAGCTTTTACACGCTGAACGCCCGGGCTGGGTTGTCTGCCATCAGCGCTGGAACGGGACGGTGGAAGCGGCCGCCAGGAGGTGGGTGTCTCGCTGCAACTTCGAGCACGAGCTGAGTGGCGAGTACGGCGAGAACCTGTTCTACGACACCAACAAGGGCGAGGACAAGGAGGTCCTGCTGGGAGGTCTGGAGGCGTGGCATGAAGAGAAGAGGGCGTGGCGATACACCAGCGCTGCCTGTGGCTCCGCCTGCCACTACACGCAGGTAACACCCTAAGATTTCTTGGCATAACGTATATTACAGATGCATGCCTTAGACATCCTAAAATTACAGTCGTCATACCTTAGGCTGCCTACCCTTGCCACAACCTTAATAAATGCGAACCCAATATATTATTCATTAGAACAATAATTACTGATATTACATTATTATTTCTTTTTGCTTTTCATGCAGATGGTCTGGTCTAGCACAACAGAGCTCGGGTGTGCCTTTAAACGTTGCCCGACCATGCGGGTGGGATCTCGAAGCGTGGCGAATGCCATGTACCTTGTTTGTTTCTACTACCCCAGGTACGCCTGCGGTGGTTCTCTCTACTTTTACTTAGCAGAGGTTGGCATTACCCGAACTTGAGCCTTTACGGAAAAAGGAAAAAACGTTAATGTGCACATAATATGCGTATGGGTTCTCTTGGGGTATAAACTCAGTTTCTGGCAGAGTAACGGTCTTGTTTTACGCTGTTTGTTCGTATATTTTTGTTTTTCTTTGTTTGTTTTGATTTGTTTGTTGCGGGGGAAGGATGCTTAACGCTGTGACTCCTTTCATCCAGCCGTTACTAGGGCCTTAGTTCTGAGCATGACTTCAGTACCCAACAGACACTTCTACTAGAGCTGGATATGGTCCTATCTGAAGCCCCTCGTTCGACAAAATTATACAGTTACGCACAATTTGCAGGGAAAAAAAGTATCTTTTAAAAAAAGTAGTGCGCCTGGCTCTTGTCTCTGAGGCTAACGCTGTTTCTTGGGCCTCTTGTATTTGACAAGCTGTTCTCTTGATAACATCCTGACAATGACGACGATGATGACAACGACAACGACGACGACGATGATGATGACGATGACGACGATGACGATGATGATGTAGTGGTTACAGTGGTGGTAGTGATAAGGATGATAAGGAGGACGATGAAGACTCTAATGTGAGTAATAATAATAATACGGAGGAAGATGATGTCGCTAATGGTCGTGATGGAATTGAAGAGATGGACAATGTCAAAAATAACGATGATGGTTTGTAGAATTAATCGTTTGGTTTGACTCCAGAGGGAACTGGATTGGAGAGTACCCTTTCAAGACGGGCACACCTTGCTCCAAGTGCGGGTCCGACACGTGCGACAGCGGCCTCTGTGTGTCTGGATCCAAAACCTATCAGCACCAGGAAGTACACGCTGATATGCGTGAGTACATTTCCCTGTCTTCACGTCACTGACACTTGCACTTGTCTTTAGTATTTGGAGATTTTTGATAGCTTATTTGTTTCTGCATGTAACAGTAGCATAGCCAGCAGCTTAGACCATAATCATGGAGATGTGGGGGTTATATTATTAAAGTGTGCACGAAACATCCACCAAACGATAACTCCAGTAAAATAATCAATATGAAATGACAGTTTTAAGTGTTCGGCGAGGGCGAAATGGGGTCCACACAATCCCGACCGTCGACAGGATGAAAATTATGCATAAACCCATTTTGGTTAAAGTAACGATTCCTTTAAGCAGAATGCACGTCCAGCCCCGTTTGAATTCAATTACTGAGCTTCTGATATAAGCATGTTCTGGCTACACACAAGATGAGTTTTTTCCACTGAGGAGTGTAAGCGAAACCGACTTCAGTAGGAGCTGACACAGACTGCAAACAAACAAATAACCAAACTAACCAAATAACCAACAAACTAACCAGCCGACTGACCGACTAAGGGAACAAGCGAAGACGACAGTGAAATATACTACCCAGAACTAGCAGAGTTTGAAAAATACTCACAACTCTAAAGTAATACGCAGACCCGCTGAAAAATGGGGAAAAAAATATTATGACGTGTCGAAAAAAACTCCTCTAAGACCTAGGAAAAATAATCCCGAGTTGTGCATTTGCGAGAGTTGAATGATGGAGAGCGTTTACAAACAACTCCAGGGCACGGGAAAAAAAAGATGCAAAAGTGCACAAGCTTTTGAAGCTGTCGGACGTGCTGATTTCTTTTGGGCTTTGACTTCACACATTAGAGCGACGAAGAAAATGAAATACACTGAATAAACAAAGTAGGAAAGAAATAAAGAAACAAATAGAGTAAAGAATAAGAACAGATGAAAAAATATGATTACGACTGTCTATGTCGTACGTTTTCCTAGGCCAGAAAGGTTATGACTGCTTAAAGTCCTTCTCCTTTTTTTTAACAAAGCTGATGTGTTTTGATTGATCGCGTGTTTTCTTTCCTTTTTGTTTCCGGATTTTTTTAACCCCTTTTGCTCGTTTTGGTGGATGCACTAGGTCTCACCTCTGCTCAACCTCGCTGTCCGAGATAAAAAGGAACCCAGTTTCTTTCTTAACTAATCGAGTTTGTTACGGTTAGTTGAGAATTGATTGCTGTGAGTACGGGAAAACAAAGATCAAACAGAGCTGTACCGACACAGAGAGGTCGTAAATGTTACAACAATGCAATACGTAGAAGGAGGGCGTGATGAACAGTTTAACAGATACACGTGACAGGGTGTGCGCACCCACACATACACACCCCCACTACACCTCTTTCTCTCTCTTTCTTTCTCTCTCAACACATACACACACACACACACATACACACCCCACTACACCTCTCTCTCCCTCTCTCTCTCTACACACACACACGCACCCCCACTACACCTCTCTCTCTCTCTCTTTCTCTCTCTCTCAACACAAACACACGCACATACTTGTGGCTTTCGTATATTCACCGTTTCTAAAGATCACTGCTTGATTGTTCTGAAGCGGGCTGAAATTCCCAGACAGTCCGTCACCTAACGGATCGTTCTAGGAAAGTAAACATTTCTTGGCCTGTACTCTTTGACAAGAGAGGATAAAACCTTCCTTGTGAAACAATTTTAAGGCGAAGGTTTTGGCAAAGTGTGACATAAATCATCACCACAACTAACAGCAACAACAGCAATGACGGTTCTAGCGATGTCGCGATATGACAGCGCAAATTCTTGCATAAGTATGGGGCTCGCATTCCAAACAGCACAGTAGTGTAACACAAGAGCTTTCCTTGCCCCGTGTGTTGAGGCATTCTGAAGACAGACGCGGCTTAAATAATAAACACAATAAAAATAACAAAAATGGTTTATGTATTACGTGGCAAATTTCACTCACTCTTGTCGCTCTTCTGTCCTCTACCTTTCTCTCCCCCCCCCCCACACACACACCATTCCCCTTCTTCCGTCCCCCTCTTTTCCCTCACCTTTTTCTCTCTCTCTATCTATACACACTGCACGCGCACATAGACGCACACACACTAGCAAGAACAGAGGGAGAGAGAGAGAGACAGGAAAGACAACGGAAGGGAGAGAAAAGGAGAGACAGGGCAGAGGGAGGAGGGAGAGAGGTCATAGGGAGGAGGGAGGGGGACAGAGGAACAGAGGGAGGAGGGAGGGGGGACAGAGAGAGGAGGTAGAGGGAACACCGGAAAGCGAGAGACGAAAGAACTGACTTCAAGGTAGCGGGTGCATGAGTTATGGCGAGTGCTTTAGACCGGCGATTTCACAACTAACATGAAACAGTTTTCACTATATGTTGATATTTGTAGAGAGTAACTCCTGTTCTCGTTACTTCGAACACTTCATTAGGCCTACCCAGCTTATTTCCGAAACTGTCAGGGCCATCTAACTGTAGCGAATATTATAAAACAAAGGCATCGAAATGCTCTGTCCGGATTATTGTGTAGAAATAATAAATATTGTCTCGCACAAACCTAGACAGGTGATTAGCTTTCCTGCGAATAAACAAGGCAACAATTATTATACCGCACACGTTTAGGTCCTGAGCGTAAGTGGCTGTGTTACGCTCCCTTCCAACATTCATCATGTCATCAGCACCCCTTTCACGCGCGCAGCAGGGTTGGCCATGGATAGTACACTGCTTTCAAACGATCGCTCTGCTTTGTAGGACAGCCCTAGAATAACCCTGCCAGGCCTGTGTTTAAAATTAGCAGCCTATTCACAGAGGCTACTTGTGTTTCACTCCGTGTTTTTTTATAGCAGAAAATAGTGAAGATCGGTCACAATCGTTTAAAATCTGTTTAGGCTTTTAACTCTAAGCGGGTCGCTTATCTCGAACTGCCCCCAAAACAGTACCAATCCCTTTAATAATTTTCGCATTTCTTTTATCTGCACGCGTCTGGAATCAAACTCGTGTAGTCAGCAGAATTATTTTGGATGGTTTCGCATAAATGAAATTTAACTTTAGCTTACGTTTCCTTGTGCCCATCTCATAAAGTTCAGCACTAAAGCCTGTCTCACACAACACACAAAAGACGATCTGATCTGTCTGCAAGAGCGATTTTCCCAAAGTTCGGTCAAAGGATTTTTTAAAAAAAAAAAGCTTCTTCCCTAGACTGCAATTACAGTCTGATCCAGTTTCTATGAAATTAAATCACATCATCAGCTTTAGTCGGAGTGTGTGAGTCTGACTTTACAGGACTGACGATTTCGTAAAGTGCATGTTATGAGAGCAGAGCCAGGTGGAAGGTAAGGGTTAGGGCGGGGGGAACTTGGAAGGCGTTAAGATCTAAAAGAAGAATTCTCCTTGGGCAAAGACCGAGGGGCTATATGCAGTAGCTTCTGATATTCCCTAGCCCACTGAATTTTTCATTACACAAATGTCCGTGCTGTTTTATTTGTTGTTTGTTTTGTATTGCGGTCTCTCTCTCAGTCGCATATATTTAAGAAACATGACTGCAGAAGCCAACAAAAAAATTCGATTGGCCAACGGGTTAGTGACTTATTGCCCGGCATAGATTTCTCACGCCTGGACCACCAGCCTGTATTTCCACATCCCTGCACTGACTGGGGAAACAAGGAGGACACGAGGGAGCCGGGAAGGGGAAGGAAGGGGGAAAGAGGACCGACAGAGTGGAAGATCTGTAGCTGAGGCCCATTTTTAGACTAAAACAAGAATTGTTAAAGTGTCTGATGTGTTTGACGTTTTGTTTTCACAAGCTGTGTAAGAAGGTTGGTAATGAAGAACAGGTCTGACGTATGTACTGGTTACAGCCTACATCCGCTACAACTGTGTATAGTACGTTCTTGCTAATCTGCACAGAACATCTTGGCGGGTTAGATAAATGGGGGAACTTATCGTTGCTTCCCATTCTCTCTCTCTCTCTCCACGCTGAGAGATTACTCTAAAAATAAAGTTTTGGCATGAAGAGATTACAACTTGCACCTGTCAGGTCCGTCTGTCACATTAAATCTACGATGTCAATGATTCTCTCTGAATTTCGATTCCTTCCTCATCTCCCCCCCACCACCACCACCACCACTAAGCTCCCCACCACACACACACAGCCCTCCCTGCGCTCCGAGTCTGTCTTGGTCTCTCTCTCCTCTCTCTGGCCTAATCATACCCGCCTACCTCGAGCGCGCATTTAATTAAAAAGGGGTTCCAACTCCCAAACACTTAATATATTTTTCTTCTTATGCATTTCATTAAATATTTCATTTTTATTGGGTTTTTCTGACACTTCTAATGCACGAACAATTTATATGGGCCGACACTGCCAAGAGCAGTAGCCGTACTATCTATATTACCCTCACGATTAGTTATTTTCGTTTTCTCCAATTCGTCATATTAATCGCATGTTGCATAAAAAAAGAAAGGAATAAAAGTAAAAGGTATGTACTGGAATAGAATCGGCGACCTTCGAAATAGAAATCCTCCCTTTTACTATCTTGCCACGCTGGCTTCGTAGATATGAAGTGGAACTGAACGTATTTAATGATTCGTAACTAAGTACGACTGCACATTAAAAACACAAAGAAATGTTTCTACTTGCAGTTGAGGCTTCTTTGAATTGTATTGGCAAATACAAGCGAAACAAGTACAGATGTATGTGTATCAGGTCTCAAAGCGTATGGTGACACAAGACTTGAACGCCGAATCAGAACAAAGGTTGAGATGACACGGACATTTCGAATTGCTGCGGGTCTCTCGCTAGGGGCAGGATTAACATAGTGGGAAAATCCAATCCAAAAATGTCGGAATCCATAGTTCCTCGAAAAAAACTTTGCTGTTTTACTGAAATTTAAGACACAAAACACCGACGTTACGAAACAGGCCGCTCGCTGTTTTCCAAAACAGCTGGGCGAAAACAGAACATGGTCTAAAATCCAAAACAAGAGGCAAATCTTTTGCCAAGCCCGTTTTAAAACAGGCTGTAGGGTATGTCACACGGCAAATAGGAAACACGTCCTCGTTCTGGAACTGTTTTGATCAAAACGTGTTTGTCAAAAATCGTGTGGAATATATAGCCTTAAAAGAAACTTGCTAATAATCACAGATGTGATGTTCTTACACGTCACAACTAGTGGTAGTAAAGAACTATATAACCATCTGCAAAAATATAGAACCAGGAAATACAATTAAAAGTACTGTTAACTCAAAAGACGCCAGCCATTTTGAATTGTCAGTGGTCATTCATTGAGGCGTACGTTTTAGGTCGCATATCTAAGTATCCCAAGAAATAACCGTTAGCGCTACAGACAAGAAACAAACTGATTTTAACAAGTAAACAAATGCTGAATAAATCTTTATTACCTTAATCCTTGCTGTATTCTCAAAGTTAGCTCAAATCCAGCAGCAATGGGGTAACTGAAATCCACTGCGCACAATACCTGCCATTTTTGATCAGCTGACCGCACTTATGGAAACCCTTATGTATTCCTACTCCAACCTCAAGACATGGTCAAAGGGAAACAACCTCATCAAACGGAAATGCCTGAGCTACAAATGAAGCACAGTTTATCCCCTTTAACAAGTAAAAAAAATATATATATCTATAGCATAACCGGGCATTCCCGAAAAGTGGGACATGTGGGAACGTCCCTGGCCTCCACAGTTAGCAAGGATGGGGAGGTTGAAGTTCACCCCTTTAATGTTATTTTGAGGAAATTAAATCTAATTTGTGTCTTGCAAAAGTATTGGATCTCTTTTTTCGGGTTTGGGGAAAACAGTGTTTATTGCTATATATTATTCGACTTAATCAAACCGTGTGAGGCAGGCATGAAGGAAAAACGTTATAATGCTTATAGAAGCTCAGTCTATGACAAAGGCGTTAGCGTGAACACAGAAAACTTACGATTAGATAAACACTTGCTGCCATCAGTGCAGGTGTAAAGGTGCAAAGTTGCTGCTGGCTGGTTGATAAGAAGGAGAGCTTTAAGAACACCTCAGGTGATTGACCGATTGTCCATGGAACGTGTTGGGTCGCAGGCAACTAATGCCAAATACTTATTCCTTCAGCTCCCTCCCTACCCACCTTCTTCCTCTTGCTGCTGCTGCTGCTGCTGTTGTTGTTGTTGTTGTTGTTGTTGTTGTTGTTGTTCAGTGAGTTCAGCAGTTGACATTGTAGGGATTTGCCGGTAAGGAGGTGAGTGATCATAGTGACACAACCAGAAAAGTTAGACCTGGACAGTGAACCATTTGTCCACTGATATGGACTGAGTTCTACGTCTGACCTATTTTTATCGTGCTCCTATACTTGCTTGTATGGCTGCTTCATAGATCTTCACAGCTCATTCTTAGACCAGCTCACACTTACTTCTGTCGGTCTTCCTTTTTGTCCGTCCTGACAAGGCTGAACGTCGGACGGGTTTTGCTGGGCACTCCAGCTCCATACTCCCTCCCTCATCCACAAACACCTTTCACTACCCTCTACCCTCCTTCCCCTGTCACGATATGTAATAGCGTTTGTTGCTGACGTGACTTAATGAACAACAACAGCAGCAACCAAAGAACCTCAACAATATTATGTCAGACATTGAAAGCTAAAACATCTCCGAGTGTGTAATGCATAACTTATAAATAAAAGGAGTTCCTGAATCATCAAGTTACTTCATACCTTCTTCTCCCCCTCCCGCCCCTCCCCCCCACCACCACCACCGGCGAGGATGACTTTCCCTTTAAATCAGTCAGGTAAAACTTCCATAATCAGTTCGGCAGCGAACTTTTGTACTGATGAAGACAATTACGGTTTTGACAGACGTTTTGAATGCCGTTTTGTCTGGTGTTTGATTGGCGTTTCCATTGGCGTTATGACTGACCTTTTGACTGGCGCCAAAGTTGACTAACAAAAGACTCGGTACCGAGATCTGTGAAGGCTGTTCGCTCAGCCACGAAGTAAAATCGTCGGGTTTTCGGTATTTTTGACGATCTTCACGTGCCGCCATTTTGCAGCAGTGGAGTCTGCCGCGCTGCACGCCCCACAGCAGCTGGTGTGGCGGACCTCCTACGAGCAGCACAGCGCCTCCGCCCAGAGCGACGCCGGCCCCCATTCGTACACCTACAGCCGCACGGAGCACCGCGGCCCGCATGGCGCTGGGTACTTGCATGCCGAGGGCCACTACAGCTCGCCACAAGGCAGTCAGGTAAAGGGTTAACTCACCGGCCAGGAGCTCTTTAGCTAGACAGGTAAAGGGTTAACTCACCAGCCAGGAGCTCTTTGGGTAGACAGGTAAAGGGTTAACTCCCCAGCCAGGAGCTCTTTGGGTAGACAGGTAAAACGTAAGGCAGCCAAGAGTTAACCTTGTCCTCAAGAGTTAATGGAGAACCCAGGTAAACGACCGCAGATAGGCAGCTGTTTTGCGGTTAACCCCATCGGCGAAAAGGAGACACCCGGAAGCTATTCGGGTAGAATTTCAACCCGCTCTGCAGAAACTGATCTTGCAGTTCAATGGCTGCTTAAATATGCTCATAAATAAATATGAAGTACAGAAGCAGTGACGGGGCTTATAATGGCTTTTGTACCTTGTCACAGCGTCAAAGCCTCAGATACTTGTACCTGTCACTTGTCAGAGGTCGGAAGCAAGCATCTGTCGCGTTCCCTGGCCAGAACGCCAGGTATGTCTTACACTCAATCCACTCTGTCTGCACCACAGGGCTTCAGTCAAGCCCACTATTCCAGAGCAGGCGCGGCGCGTGCCAACACGCTGACGTCACAGGCGCTGAGTGACCCTGCTGCACTGGAGCGTCGCGACAAGTCGCCGCTGGAGGTGCTGCGGGAACACGACCACTGGTGTCGAGACCGGCTGCCGTCCTGCCGCCTCTGGACGCATGACTGCCTGAAGGTGACGTCACTTCCGATTTCATGTCAACTCGGGTTCGTAGTTACGTTTTCAGGTGAAAGGGGGTGGGGTGGAGGGTCTGGGTCAGAGGGTTGGGAGAGGAGGGGGTTTGGTTTCGACAAATTTGCATACCCTGAGTTCACTTTTAGTTCACGAAGTCAGGGTCAGCAGCCACCACCACCACCACCACCACCACCACCACCCCAACACCACCACCCCCAACACCACCACCCCCAACACCACCACCCCCAACACCAACACCAACACCACGTACCGTCTGCTACGAAAAGGGTGGCGGGTGTTAGGGAGGCACCATTTCCGTTACAATCTTCAAATCCTCGCCATTACATGTTGAGTTGAAGAGAACGTACTTCGGGACATTTTCTTTTGGGAAATGTTTGAATGTGCATGCGTTTGGGCAAGGGAGATGGTTTGAGTTCACTTCTAATTCATGTACGTGAATTCACTGAAATCACTTCACAGCAGTCTTCCCAAAGCAAGATTTTGAAGGGTTGTGGTGGGGTCGCTAAGGCTCTTAAGCAGACCAATCGGTGAAACTTGAGTGTTTGTAGTTTTTCATTTTATTTGGTTTTCTTTTCGTGTGTCTGCTTTTGGTTGTGTTCGTTGGATTTTTTTATTCTTTGTGTGTGTGTGTGTTCTACGCTGAGTGGGGACCCAGAGCTATATATGTGACACTAATGAGTCAAGCTTGAGAAGAGAAATATGTGACTGGAGGGTATAAACTGTCTGCTGGTGGCAAGAATATAGCCTCTTGGATATTTATTTTCCTGAGATAACTGCAGATTTCTCGGCAAATCGGCTACACATCTACAAAGCTCTTATACGTAGCCGTGCTGTATTACAGATGCAGACATACAGATTAATAAGGCGACAAACCCAGAACTGCTTTTTGTGGGGGGGGGGCAATGGGAGGGAAGTTCATGGAATAATGCAGTTGCTGTTTCTCTTATAGTTAACGGCCCATTAAATCCGTTAGCAAAATATTCAAATAGGGGGAATGTAAGCAGGCTTTATTAGAATCGCGAACATGGCAACACGACGAGAGAGCGCCTGTCCTAAGGGTCATCTTTCTCCTCGACAAACGCTAGGGTATATTACAGGCAAGATGCAGGCTAAAAATACCAAAGCCTGGATATCTCCTTATCCACCAGCGTGTCTCCATCAGCACTGTTAACAGACACGACTATCAACAGACGCCATTTTCGCTTAGTTAACATTTTTGCTTCTTTCTGAGGAAGGAAAGCTTGCATCAAGTCAAAAACAGGAGCAAGCCACTCTTAGCAACATACGAAATAGCGGCACTTGAGTTCGCTACACGGTAAACACAAACAGCTAAGGTACTTACATTTAATATAAGCTGATATTACAGCCAAGTGTCACTTGAATGTTCGGCATAATTGCAAGGGAAGATCTCTTTCTCTCTCTCTCTGTGAAACATTTTGAGAAGTAGCCGGGCTCTTCTCAAGATGGATTGAGCAGTATTAGACCAATTGCGGGTCAGAAGTCATTTTCCGTGACATGATTATATGTTGTTATTTTTGTTCTATAACTCTTATTAGACCTTTTGTGCTCAAGGAGAGCATATGAATGTGGCAAAGTTCATTTTGACGTTTTGGGGGAAATGGGAAATCGCTTACTGTTCGGACAGCCCATCCCTGCTAGACATTTTCAAACACCATCGTGCTTATTGCTACAGCCTGAGCACCAACCAGGAACCTCCGCGGGTTTTCCTCTATGAAAATCCAATAAAATCCTTTTTTCCCAAAGCCATATATAGACGTCACGTTTTAACCCAATGAGGAAAGAATTCGGAGTAAATGTAAAAGCAGTGTGTTCTTGGAAGTATTTTATTCGTCCCTATCATAATAGCTTTTCAAAAGCCTTAGAAAGTACTGCCAATGACGTCTAAGACTGTCATGTTCAAAAACTATAAATGTTTTTTGAAAGTGTTTTTACACATCCCCTTCTGAAACATCAGCATTTTGTACAATGCATGAAATGAGAGAAAATAAAGGCGTTTGAAAGAATTCTAATGAAAAACTTCTTTTCGAAACACTGAGCCCTTTAGAGTGCTTGTCTAAACAGTCCTGCATCGTACTTGAAAAAATTCCTCCACGAGACAGAAGAGATCCCATGTGGTGGTAGAGTTTTAAGAAGAAAACAAAATGGATTAGGAACATGTCACAGCTTTTACTGGGACCAGGCACGATTGTGTTGCTTTTCAGTACGTCAAGACACGTACAGCGAAGGGAGATTTGTGTATCACGTGATAGCTCTGTTTCGAGTTGTCTGCACGGGTTCGATAGCGGACCGTAAAGCTTTATAGTTGTATTCACCCTGGCAGCTCGTTGCATTTCTCTTGCAGAGCAAGTCGGTGTACTTGGCCTGCCCTCGAAGCTGCGGCCAGTGCAACGGTGGCACCCAACCGTCACGTGATCTTCAGGAGCACCAGGTGCAGGGGTCCGTACTGCGCCCTGAGCCCCATCGAGAACTCCAGCGACAACTGCGACAACCAGCAGACGACGTGCACAGCGCTCCTCGAGACCACCAACTGCAGCGTCACTACCAGCAAAAACAACAACAACAGCAACGACAACAGCAACAACATCTACAGGAGCACCGTCAACAAGAGCTGCCATCTCAGCGATATCCTAGCCGCAACGACAGCGACAACCGGAGTCAGGATCGCAAAGATAAGAAAAACGCGCGAGTACAGCAACCACGACAGCAACATCATCATCAACAACAGCAGAACGGTCAGCGAAAAGCCCACAGCAAGGAAGACCTGCAGCAGATACAGCAACAGAAAGAACAGCAACGACAGCAGAAACAGCAGCAACGACAGCAGAAACAGCAGCAGCGACAGCAGAAACAGCAGCAACGACAGCAGAAACAGCAGCAACGACAACAGAAAAGGCAGCAGAAACAAACTCAACGGCAGGACCACCAGCAGCAACAGCAACAACCTCAGCGGGCGAGAAGTAATCAAGACACTGCGGAAGGTCGGCTGCATCCCCGATACAAGACGGCCGACAGACGTGCTGAGAATCTAGCCGACACTCTCAGGTGTAAGTGACGGCTTCGGGCTCTGGCGAGTGTCGGGGGGGGGGGGCGATGTCTGGGCCGTGTAACCGGATGATTAGGATAACGGTAACAACGATGAAGGTTGATGGTAGTCCTAGAGTCAGTGGTGGTGGTGGTGGTGGTGGTGGTGGTGGTGGTGGTGGTGGTGGTGGTGGTGGTGGTGGTGAGTTAATGTCGGCCGCGGGGAAAAGGATGCATAACTGGAGAGCTGAGGGCGAGGGGGAGGGGTAATGATGGAGCGGGGACGCAGGAGAGTCAAGAAAAAAAGATGGAGGCAGCGGTAATAATTGTGGTGCAAAGGGGGAAAAGAGGTTGGCGATGCCATGGGGAAACAATAGAAGTGTGGATGCGATGGCAGCGAACGAGAAGAAAAAGTATCGATGGTATTAATCTCTTCGTAATTGTGGTCTCCCTCTCTATGTGATCATCGTCTTCGTCGTCAGATCTTTGTTACGTTATATTTTACAAACTGCTCGTCATCACATACAGCTGCTTACATCCCCATATGCATAGGTATATGTGTTCGTGTGCGAGCGTGTTTACCCGCGTGTGTATGGACCGCCAGTTTTAGTGAACGTGCGTCCTGCTGACTTGTGGTTGTGGCTTTCTAAGTTGATTTGGGTATGATTATTAGATCCGCACATAACAAAATATGTTTATCATTTAATGACGTGTACATTTCTGCGTGCCTGCTTGCACCCCCCCTCCCAGCTGTATTCATTGTGCGGTCCATGTGTTGTCCACACAGGGATTGTTTTCGAGGGTCGATGTCAGGATGACGTCAAATACAAGGACAGCTGTTCGTACTGGGTCGCCATGGACTTTTGCTATAGTAACGAGCTGGTAGCCAACGTCTACTGCAAGAAGTCTTGCCGGAAATGTTAGATGGGAACTCACCTCAGCTGGTCCACCTTTTAAAGCAACAATGGCTGTTAGTCCTCTGGCCCAACGTACTTGTCCAGTCTCCAGGAGCTGCCTTCTCGCGCCCAACACACGTGTGGTCCAGACCGAGCTCGAGAGGAAAGCTCTGTAGAACAAACAAGTGGGAGAAGGAAAATTTTGGCTGGAAATAGGATCTGTTCTTCGAGAAGGCTTCATGTACATGAACTTCCCTCACTTTCTACTACACCCTCTCGCAAAAAAAATCGAATGCGTTTACACGAACGCTTTTGTCTCTAGAGGTTTCGTACTTTCTTCAACAACAACAACAAAGAAAATGCAAAAGTAAAAGTGTCCAGTCGATAGACTGTTTCATAGTGAGATGTTAATGAAGTAGGCAGCTGGGTGCGCGTCCAAAATGCACTGGGAAGACAAGATAGGCAAAGAAAGAACAGCCATGGTAAATTTACAGAACCACTCCAGCGTGGTCTTACGTTATGTTTGAAAGAAAGACTCCAGAGAATGAAGAGTTTTGCCTGGGGGAAATGAGAGAGGCCCTCTTACTCCCAGTGCATCATACTTTGACGTTCTAAGAAAAGGCAGGACATGCGTTGACAAGAAGCAGGGTTTTCAGTGACAAGATACAGTGTCGGATAGCTTACTGAAGTGATATATTTCTTTTTGTGGTTCTGATGTGCCCGGTGTAAAGAACTGAATGACACTATATATAGTTAACTTCTAAATACTCGTGTTGTGCCAAACATCACACTTGACTTCGGGTGTATGCGTTCTTACGATAGAATTATCTGTCCTCTACTTATCTCACATGCTGTCATTGTGCAGAAAGGGGAGAAAAATCCGTCTTTTAGTTTTTTCTGAAATACAGCCTACATACAGAGATCACACATATAGACACACGTGAATATCATGTTCATTGTGTTTAAAAGACATAGTTTAATGGTGATCATCTTCTGTGTGTTTTGTGATATACTTTAATTTAGTGTGGTTATTATAATCTATTCGTTAACTCATGATTTTGTTTTTGTTAAAACACGTATTCTGGGCGTCTGTGTAATGCCAGAAGTTTATCTGCTTGGTGTAATTAACAAAACGCCTATAGCTCTTTGTTGATCTATGTAGAATTTTAATACATGGAATATTGCAAAAGATACCTCTATTTTTTCGAGAACTCGTCTTTCAAGAAATCAGCACCCAACTGCATATGTAACTAGTTTTAATTAATATTAAATTCTCTATTCTTCTGTTTTATCCGAATAGTATATAATAATAACCAAATAATAACTATAGTTGTTTCTACATTTTCATTGCCATTGTCACCGTTAACATCGCCATCAGCATTATTATCACCTCGTTTGTTAGCAATACTCATGTCTTATCTGATTGAGAAAGGAATATATGTCTATCCCTTTTCTCGTTCAGGTTTTAGCTATAGTTAAAAATACTGTAAAATATAAAATTGTTTCAGTTGGCCACTAATTTGAGTTGTTATGCATTGTGCGAGACCTTGTTTGCTTGAACGAAAATTGGAAAAATTAATGAGTGCTGCACAATGTAAGATAACCTAAAGTTTCAGAGAATGGGTTACAGACAAGACTGTTAGTATTGTTTAATAATGTAGACCAGCTAGCGTAGGCTAGGGGACGCAAACGCTGAGGACGTTGGGGAGAACAAAATTATAGTTGCTTCCCTTAGCTCGGTGTTCTTTGCATCACACATATAGATGTGGCTATTGGGGGCTGCTCGGATAATTGCATTAGCATGGGGGCGCCTATCTTCGCACACGTGTGTGTGTGTGTGTTTACACACGTAGTCCCCCGCGCGCGCGTTTGTGTGTGTGTTTTGAAACTGAATAATGTAATATAAGCGATGTGTCCGATGATTCATCAAATATGGATGAAATACAGTCTAGAGCACTCTTCGTTTTACACTAGTGGGTATTTAATTCGTGATTTAAAATTTTTCAAAAATCTGCCTGAAACCCCGCTTATGGCCCGTTATACCCCAAATGCCAACAAGGAATCTAAACGTATTCCTAATTATCACTCCAACAGGAAGTACTTGAAACGCTCAACAACAATACCGTATGCAGACGCCTGTGACCAAGGGAGCTTACCGTACCCATTTCATAATTTAAGAGCTCGTTCCTCATTTGTTCTTTATTACGTATTCCTTATCCCAGTATCAACTGCAGATATGCTCCCAAACCTACTATCATTAAAACTTGTTCACAAATCCCGAAGCATCTCAATCAGCAATGACAGTAAGTGGACTTTAAAATAAATGTCTTGTCTATTTTTTTATTTACCTAAACCTGTCTAAAAGTATGAAAATTATACCTTGTATACCAAAAGAAAACAATATTTTGAGTAGTGTAAACAAAGTTATATTATAATTATTCATACCGTTTGCTGGAAGAGACTGTGTGTGCGTGTGTTGCACGCACATAAAAATGTTTGCCATAAGTCAAAATAATATTACTTTGTAACGAAAAAAGTAACTTTTGACATGAGTACTTTTTTACTTTTACTTAAGTAACTTTTATGAAAGTACTTTTTACTTTTACTTAAAGTAGTTTTTTACTGAAGTACTTTTACTTTTACTTAAGTAGTTTTTAAAAAGTAACTACCCCAACCCTGTTGAAACAAGCGTTGTGGTTTGTGTTCTTCTCTCAACGGCCATGAACCTTTTCTCTTTCTCACAAGAAAAGAGTTCTACAAAAGACTTTCAAGAAAAACTAACAACATATGTGTTTTGCGCCGCCATATTTGGTGTCTTTCGTCTTAGGCCGAGAAAGGTGCTATACGATTTCCCGCTTTTTTCTACATTGATTTTTTAAAGTTTCCATTATTGTTTGGGAAACAAACACTTCATAAACAAACCTTGTGGAAGGCCAACTTTTTCCTACCGACGCCTTCTTGTGCGCGCGTGTACACCTCCACACCTATGCACATACACATGCGTCCGTCTTCTTGATCGCTCTCTCTCTCTCTCTCACACACACACACACGCACACATACATGCACACGCACAAATGCTTAGGGGGCAAACATAAGGCTGTGTCGTGATAAGATGAGGAAAATGGATTTTACTTAAGACATTCGTCCATCCCCTTTTCGTTTTTCTTCTCTTATCATTTTCATTTCACGAAGCTGAAGACTTTTCCCTCATAACATAACTAGGGTATTATACAATCCCCAGTTAACGCAATACATTCTAGTACCGCACAACGTGGGGATGCTAGCAACAGTCAGTCGGCACTGCGTGGCTGTTTTTGCCTGGTGCTGATGACGGCACGCGCCTACGTCACAGACAAGGCGGAAGTGCCCTCGGCCGAGTCCAGAACGGTGTGAGTTGATTGATGACCAGTCACCTGACCGATCGAAAGCACTGCACCCAGAAGTTTTCCTTCATTGCGCATGTGCTATAGATCGACAGAACTCTCGTGATCAACGTGCACCACAGATTCAGCAACAGTCAATTTCTGAAGGACAAATGAACACAAGGGCTAGAACAGTTGTTTACCTTAGATATGTTTGACGGGACTTTACACTAATGTGTCCGAGCTTGTATGCGTCCATCCTTCGCTTTTAAACGCGTGACTTTAACATCGTTTATGTCTGCTTCAGCTGTCACTGGGCCAGTCCTCAATGAAACAAAAGCATTCAATCATATATACCTTTCGTTTTAACAATAACTCGGGATTATTAAGGAACTGTCTTTTTTTCTTTTTTCTTTATTCTATACCAGTGTTATTTAGTTCCGTCTTGCCGAGGGCATTCAGATATCCCCCCCCCCCCCCGCCACACACACACACACACATACACTCGCACATACCGCCTTTTCTTTAAAAAAATATTTTATAGCAAAGAATAATCTATTTTCTCCCCTAGGATGCTAGTCGACACTTACTCCGCACTACATCCAAAGGTCAGAAGTCATACTCTGATATACATCACGCGCCACGCTCTCCATCACACCTACGGTTTGTTTCGACAGCCGCCCGCGCCAACGACTTCCGCCATCAGGTTAACCCCCTTGAAGCCACAACCTTTTGACGCCAGAACATACTCGCACATCCAGCGTGGTTTGATCATGCAAGGGGTTAAGAACAGTCCGAGCTCCTTGCCCCTGCAGGGGATCATGATGGAGAGGAGTTGGACCGGTCGTCGTGTATATCGAGCTAATGCGGTTAATTATTTGTTGGCGGTCAGAGAACACGTCTGCGTGTTTACGGACTCAGCTTATGAACAGGTGACTGAGCGTTTCTTGAAAGTAGAATGTCTACCACAGCTGCCGGTGGTAAGTTTTTATGATTTTCAAGTAATAAAGACAATTTTTTAAATCTCGGTACTTTATGAAACTAAATAGCTTGTCACGAAGCGAATGGATGACCTATTTCCTGGAATTAATTTCACTCTCTTTTTTAAACGGGGAAAAAATTACAATCACAAAAGCAGGAGTTCTTATTTTTAAAAAATACTTTCTTTTTTTTATTTTATGAAGAAGTGCCATTAAATCAAATATTTTGTATCAGTGGCGACACAAGGAGCTGAAAGCTCATGAGTGGTCTCCATGTCAATCAAAATAAACAAAACAAACAAAACAAATGGCGGGTAGTGATATGATGTATAGGGGAGAGTTTTGAAGGAGAGGAGGAAAGAGAAAGAAGATAGAGAAAGGGGAGGGAGGAACCACGATTACCACGCTATGGGCTTGTGTACTGGTTGTGCACCTAAAGCAGGCAGGAAGTACAGAAGTGGTCAAATGTAATTTAGAGTCAGAGAAAGCTAGAAGCGTTTTGATTCTTTTATAAACTTGTGTAGACATAAGAAAATTTCGGTGTTTTTAGAGACAGACAGATCTTTGTTTCCTGAAAGTAAGAGGTCGGTGTTGATGAGAAGAGGAGCCGGCAAATCGAGAGTTTGTATAGTGTGTTGGCGAGCATTTCTGTAGAGGGGACAGTATAATAGAAAGTGTTCAGCTGTTTCTGGTTCGAGACCACATGCACACGAGGGATTGTTTATTAAGTGCCTGTTAAGTAGGTCAAAGTTCAAGTCGCTCATTCCTAGTCGTAGTCTGCAGTGTATGATTTGTTCTTTGCGATTTCCAATATAGTAGTAGGGAGGGATAGCTTGTTGGCTTACTTTTATGTATCGTTTGAGTTCTGATACTTTAAGCGACACTGTGTGATGACAATTTAAAAAGTCCTACTTCGGTAATTTTTTTATGTGGAGATAGGTGTGCACGCATACACACACACATAAAAAGTACATTTTTATGTGGAGAAAAAGTGTATGTAGACATAAAGCGTAAGTGGATCGGAGAAAGGAGTGACCCATACACTTAGGGAATGGGGAATGCAAATTTATTCCATTTGTCCATCTGTTTTTAGTGCTAATGCTCTTACTCTTTTGATCACTTCCGAGTTCTGTCTAAGCACAGCTTCTTTAAGATTTGTACAGCTTTTTTCCTGGGAGAGGATGGAATTCCCTTATCGGACCGACAGCTAGCAATACACTGCATCTTTCCGACACGCCTCATCTTACATTTTCACTGGTCTTTGTGTTGCTTCCGGCTTTTATTCCACTTCAAAACACAGCTCCGCAGCTCGAACTGCCGAACTGCTGCTTGTTTCCTACGAAATATATTTGTTCTCTAAGTCTGTTGACGGTCTGCACTAAGGGACTCCCCCCCCCACACACACACACACACTGCGTTTCTTTTTATTACCCATCGCTCCTTCATTCTCCACTCTCCTTTCTTTCCTCCCTGCTATTTTTTCTTTTCTTTCTTTGGGGTGTAGGAGCATGGACACTAAATATCCATTACAATCTTAGTTCTTCTTTTTTTCTTTTTTCTACTCTGCTTTAATTTGGTTCCATTGAGGGGGGGTATATTTTAGGGTCTGAAGGCATAAAAATATTACAACAGTTCATGTTCCTGTGCTGTTCGAGTCTTGTGTATTTCATGTATTTCTCCCTTAATCGACTTCCTGAAGATGTGTTTGGCATACAAAACCTGACAGCCTACAGATATTTCTGACTCGCACATCTGACTACTGCAGTGACATTAAAAACTGGATGACGCACAACAAACTTTAACATAATGATAGACCGAAGCCATTCTCACTGGCACGCACCAAACCCTTGCTCAACTTCCTCCACCCATTTATCTTCATCTTGACAACACCAACTCGTTTCTTTCAGTTCTGGCCAAGAACCTTGGTGTCATTTTCGACAGTACTCTGCCCATGCATAACTTTGTCTCTAGCACTGCTAAGAGCTGGTACTATCATTTCCGCCATGTTAGTATAAACCATAAGCACCTCTCTGTTGATGTAACTATTAAGAGCTGATACTATCATTTCCGCCATGTACTAATGTCTGCGTGTGAATCTGTGTGCATCATCATCATCATCATCGTCGTCCTCGTCGTCATCACTTGAACTGACAGTGACTTTTAACACGCGTGACAGAGGCGGAAGTTTAGGAGTACTATGGCGTGACTGGCCGTGACAGACTGATGTGTAGTGACAATGACGGATTGAGAACATGTAGTGAGTCTTTAAACCAATTCCGAGTATGCATGCATACAAAGATAACCGATGTGTTGTCAACCGAACGGATGTGCGTTCTAGCTGGTTCGCCACACCTGGAAAAAGTAGATGTGTGTGTATGTGTATGTGTATGTGTATGTGTATGTGTATGTGTATGTGTATGTGTATGTGTATGTGTATGTGTGTGTGTATGTGTGTGTGTTTGTGTGTATGTGCCTATATGTGAATGTTACAGTTTGGTGTCATATGTTCTTTTTTAGGAGCGGTGGTTGCTGTAGTATTGTCCTTGTGTTGAAACATCAGAAGAGAATATAAAGAGCGTTTAAGAATAAGAGATGCTATCTATAAGATCCATATTTTCTTCTTGGCATGTCCTCGTATTACTATTCCATCTCATTCTGTCCATGAGAGATAACTCATTTGCATTGTAAAGTGATGCTGCGGCAATATTTTCTCAGCCTGTCCGCCGCAGACCTGGGGTCCAAACTGCGCGCAGAAATGTCCCGAAAAGTGTCTGAACGGCACGTGCAACGCGATCGGCTTCTGCACTGGCTGCGAGGCTGGCTATCAAGGGATACGGTGCGAGGAAGGTAAGGAAAGTTAGTGAAGGAAGAAAGGAATTGTGGAAGAGAGAAGGTATGAAATACAGGAAAGGTCAGATGAGTGCGAAAGAAAAGACCCAGGGAAGGGGAGAACAAAAGAGGGGCGAGATGAGAAAAGAAAGATAAGAGAGAAGAAAGGAGAGATAAGAGGGTGTGTATAAGAGAGAAGGAAAGACATGAGAGACGATAAGGAGATAAGCCTGGCATGGTGTTGACACCGATTTCAGCAGCTATGGACTATGTCATGGCGAGCAGATGGTCCTAAACAAAGATGGGTCATAAAGACAAAAAAGTAGAAAGTAGAAAGTACCTAAGGGTCGGCATGCATGAGCGTTCGTATCTCCTGTTTATAAGTAAAGCTGTACATAGAGAGAATGGCCTTTACGACCACCATTATGACTGGAAGTAAAGATACGAATGCTCCTGCAAGCCGGCTCTGAGTAGATGTGAAAACACGACAGACGATTCTGTGTCCCCGTAAGTAGCGCCACTAACCTACCTGCAGCCCAGTGCCAGATGCAGAGAAAAGGAAATACATGTGTGGGAAGTATGAGAGTAAAAAAGAAAGATTGCAGGGAGAGGGGCAGGGGAGAAGGGAGGAGGAGGAAACGTGAGGGGGAAAGTGAAAGAGGAGATTAGAAGAGGAGAGATGACGGGAGCCGGCAGACGTGTTCCAAAGGTCTGTCTGAGACGAATTCCAGCAAGCAAAGAAATTATTGTCACAAACAGCTTTTTATCTGATTCGTCGACCTTTAACTAAACTCACCACAGAACGCGGCTGTCTAGGTCAACGATTATGTCGGGTGTCGGTCAGTTCTCTAGACCGTTTGACACCTGCGGCAAGCATGTTTTATAGTTGTTATATGTTACTTGATGGGGAGGGGATACATTGGAAAAGGACAAAGCAACTGTCCTAACCTTACACAGGCTATGTGATTCCTCAGCCATGAAAGGTTCTAAGACATCCACGCCTTTGATCTTTTTCCAAAGCTCTGCCAGGCAGACCCTCTCTTCCTTCTCAAGAGTCCACGTAGCAGCGATGCCCGTATGGGTGATCGAAGGACCAGACAGGGTCGTTTGATTTTTCTCTTTCACAGCGATCTAAGAACCAGCGTTTATTTCATCTTGATTCGAACAGAGTTACAACCGCTAATCGTCCGTGAGAGATAACCAGGAAGCCCCTTGCCTCCTAACTTCTTGCCGACTTGTTATAGTGAATTTTATTTTTAAAAAAGCAGGCCACTGTTTATATTAACTTTGGTACGATTATATATCCGCAAACAAATTAAATTCACATTTAACAGTTTCTTTATAGCAGAAATAGATTTTTAAACTCATGGGAAATCTATAATAATAATAATATACAGATCACGGTTTAAACAAATTTTACAGTACTTCAAAAAGATTTTGGTATAATGCTCGTGCATTACTTTTGATTAGAAAGACAAGTATGACAATCTTGATGCTAATAAAATAACTGTAACGCAACCAGTCTCCTTAGAGTATGGTGTTACTGAAAGACAATCTGGAACACCGTTTGAGAAGAGCACATATATAAAGAGAAAATATTTGTCATGTGTGTAATAAATTCTGTGCAAATCTTCTGCTTTGATGCACAGAAGACAGGACTTAAAAGTAATTTATTTTGAAATGTGTACTGGATTGCAAAGAACCAACACGCTAAACGCGTGTACCAAGAGACGCATTTTTCTTTTTCTATTTTTTTTTTCCTTCTTCTAAAGTATTTTGCCCGGCACCGATAGCTCTAGATCGCGTTGGAAATCTTTCTGCTTTCAGCATGTATGCCTGGAACTTACGGCAAAGACTGTCAGGACCGCTGCAGCTTTCACTGTGACGTACTGGCCTGTAACAACGTTAATGGCTCTTGTCCATGTCAGACAGGCTGGATGCCAGAGCTTTGCCTCGACCGTATGTTTCTGGGACTCTTTTATCTGCTTTGCTGCCAATAAAAATTTAACATTTATCTGGTTTTTTGTTGACTTTGTTTCGTCTTATATTTTCCGTTCTTCCGTCCTCCTCATTGCATAGAGCTTCTTTTTTTTAATGCCTCTGCTGTTTGCTTAGTTTCATGTTCATAATGATTTTGCTTAAAAGATTTCTGATACTCCATTTGTTGTGTGTTCAAAACAACTGAATGTTGTACTGTGCAGGAACAAAACGATCTTTAGCAGTAAAATCGATGTGGATTTGGGGATGTGGATATAAGTTGCTATGTTTTTATGTAGATGTAGATCAAGGAGTCTATTTTTGTCTTCTTTAATATTAGTTGAATAGACTGAACACTCCTCACGCGCTTTTACAGGGTTCCGCCTCTAATGCAAAAGCTGGTTAAAAGGATCTTTCACGATAATGCAGTGTAGGAATGTACGTGTCTTTGATTTAAAGGGATGTTTGTTGACAGAAAACGTGCATATATATCAGTCACCCTGTCATCGGCAGAAACGAACCGTTTCACTAGATCTTGTTCACTGAAGTGAAAATATTTTCGTAAGCGGTACGCGTTACGCCTCATTTGTATACATCTTAGATTGCAGAGGAATAAAATGTACATCTCATTGCCAAAGCCAGTATCAGTGCCAGTGTCATTGTCATTATTTTTGTCAAAGTCATTGTCATTGTCTTGGCGAATTCCTTGTCATCCTCTTTGTCGAAGTCCTTGTCATTGTCAGCGCCAGTGCCAGTGTCAGCGTGAGCGTCAGTACTAATGTCAGTGTCATTTACGATGTCTGTTAAACATACAGCGTGTCATTATGTATGTTAGTTATGACATATGTCATTACGCATGTCAGTCGTGACATTATGTCATTACGCATGTCAGTCGTGACATTATGTCATTACGCATGTCAGTCGTGACATTATGTTATTACGCATCTCAGTCATGACGTCATATCATTACGCGTGCAGCATGCGGTGAAACAACGTGGGGACCCGGATGTTCGTA
Source organism: Lanistes nyassanus (assembly GCA_004794575.1). Taxonomy (NCBI): domain Eukaryota; kingdom Metazoa; phylum Mollusca; class Gastropoda; order Architaenioglossa; family Ampullariidae; genus Lanistes; species Lanistes nyassanus. The sequence continues at coordinate 53,581 of SMGT01005976.1, forward strand.
CAACTGCAGCCCAGGATGCGAGCAAAAGGACTGCGAACCAGTGACGGGCCAATGTCGACGTGGCTGCACCCCGGGGCTCCTGGGCCAGTTCTGCAACGAAAGTGAGCGACAGACTGTCGAGCTGAAAACAAGAACTTAGCCAAGCTAAATACTAAAACAAAGTCCACGTATCGGACATTAGCCTTTCATCAAGACTCAGCACACAAAAGAAACAAGTAAATTAAAAGTAAAATCTAGCAGAAAAGTAGAAAATAAGAAAGAGGGAAGGACTAATGAGAGAAAAACGTAAAATAGTTATAAGCTTTTATTTTCATGTAAGTGTTCTAGTTAGATGCCAGTGTATCACTGTGAGATGTGTGATGGAGGTTTTTGATTCATATTTCTCATTGAATTTGTCATCGCAAATTCTGCCAGGCTGCCCTCTCGGCAACTGGGGTCAAAACTGTACAGAAGTGTGCAGTGCCAAGTGTCAAGATGGCCGCTGTAACCCGGTGACTGGCGTCTGCAACAACTGTCCTGTCGGATTCAAGGGAGATTACTGTTCAACTCGTGAGTGGCCGTTACTGTCAAGTGTATGGGAGGAGGGAGTGACCACACACGCACGTGAAAGTTCACGTGCGTGCCAGCTGGAGGATGGGGAGAAAGGGAGCGGGAGAAAAAGGAAGTTAGTCGATCCGAGTTGTTGCCCTTGGGAATTCTGGTGGAAGACATGATCTTTCCGAGTTATTGTCTCTCATCAGTGCCTGCATGTGGCATTTGTTCCCAAGACAGGCTGGTTGGTGTAATATATTATGAGCTATAAACGTAAAGCACTGAACAAACAAACCAACAAATAAGCAAGCAAACAAATCAAGAATGCTATTTAAATACCGCGAATGAACAGCTACAATGACATTTTCAGCGATAGTTACACGGACCGGGTTAGTAGGGATGGGGGAGAAGAACTTTGAACTTTTTGAACTTTGAACTTTTTTATTGTAAAGCTTTTAGCCCTGGGGGGCCTTTTAGCTTTGATAGTAACAGAAATACATAGAACAAAATCCATATCAAATACAAATAACAAACTGAAACAGCACTATAACAGGTGAACATTTACAACTTAAAGGTGGAATACTAAGTGAAAAGAGAGATAATAATACCAATAAATTTACACAAATTTGTCAGGGTCTTTTTTGATTTGCTATTCATAAGTTGATATAATTTGGGTGACTGGCGTGTAAAGTAATCTGAAATGAGCTTTTTGCGGTTGTGTAGTATAACTGGGTGACTGCAAGAAAACAAGTAATGGGATTCATCCCCAATTTCATTTAGGGGACATAAGAAAGGGTGGGTGAAGGATGGGCCATAAACGGGATAACAAGTACGAATCCCATCTCCTTCATCCCCTTCCTGGCTGCCCCGTGATGTATTCCGGACATCCACCTTGTAACCGGCTCACCCGCCCTGGAGGAAAGATCGAGTTCTTTAAACAGCTGGCTGTAATGTATTGGAGACAAGTGCACTGCGACAGCTGACACCCTTCGGAAGGTGTCTTGTCGTCTCGCGCGACATAAAACAGTCGCAAGCAGGCATCTTTACAACGCACACCCACGGTCTGAAGAGCACACTCAGCGCTCATCTGGCCTCCCTGTGACCTTCGGATGTGCCCAGTGCATCGTGTACGGTGCGTTCCAGTACACAATCCTCCACAAATTCTCGACCAGATCGTCTTCCACAATCTCACTCTGGCCATCCTGACTACGTAACTATGCATGCATGTTGTTAATTCAGGCGCCGAAGGCAGGAAACACGGTGCACCGATTAAACAAATGTTGTCTTGCAGCATGCGACAAGGGGACGTACGGCAGCCGCTGTACCAGCAAGTGCAGCGCGAACTGCGCGGGGCCGGACGCTGGATGCAGCCCCAAGGATGGGACGTGCACGGCAGGCTGTAAAGACGGATGGAAGGCCGACCTGTGCGTGGACAGTAAGTCTTGGGTTTGATGAGATGCAGCGGGCAAAGAACGGCGTTAGCCAGGTTTAAGGAGTTCTTACGGGAGCGCAAGCCGTACGCACAGTTTCTTTAGGGCTGAGAAACCAAAAAGGGATGCTAATACTGATACTGACGACGGGGACGACGACACGATGACGAGGATGATGATGATGATGATGTGGTCTTCTGGGTGGTGGTAAGGTGCTGGTTCCTGGCAGTCTGCTGCTGGGAAGCTGGCACACAGCGTCTTCTAGAGCTTAAACCAGTTTGTTGACGAACAAAGATATACAGTATACGTCGACACAGGCCAGCTTTGTGACAGTTACAGCGTACACCTTCAGCAGCGTTCACCGACCCTGTATGGAAACCGACAGCTCGCTCTAGATGACTGAGCGAATCTTCTCGGGTCTGGTCTTGGGAATGATTGGGAGTCTGCCAGCGTTCCTCCCGCTGCTACGTGCGTGCGTGCGTGTTGATGTGGGCTGGGGGGGGGTGTTTAGAGTCGGGGTGTGATTGCTTGCATGCATACCGCTTGCTCTTTAAAGTATTTTTAGACCTGCCTACCCTCCTCTTTGTGCCTGTGTGTGTGTGTGTGAGTGAAAATCTGACCCGTTTATAATTCTTTTTAGTCGTCTGTTCCCGAAAGTATGCGTAGTCCCAAACAACAAAACGCACGAGATTTTTTTTTTTTAATTTCAGAGTGTACGGGCAGCAGTTTTGGAACCAACTGCACTCAGACCTGTAGCAAATTCTGTCGCGTTTCTGGTCTTGGAGTCACCTCCCCTTGTCACCACGTGACAGGAGCATGCACTCAAGGCTGTGTGGAAGGATACACGGGCGTCGACTGTGTTAAACGTGCGTCACTAGAGTCGATCCTGTCTTTGAATTCTCTTGAAGTCACCACCACCACCACCACCCCACTTCCCCTCCTCTTCCTTTTCCTTGTCCTCTTTCCCACAGTCAACTTCCCTACCACCACCATCAATATCCCACTGTATGAAACCCTTGTTACTGTAAAATATTGATCAATATCTCATGCGCCTCATCTCTCAAAGTGGAAAGTGAAGTTCTTGCACTTCATATCTACTTTCAGCAATCTCTTACACCGTGTGTCGCTTCCCTTCGTTTTTGTTTAATAAATAACTGGCCATGAGATGTTCCATACAATAGGTCTGGCATCTGCGTGAATAAAGCTTTTAAATCAGAAAAGGAGGCACAAAAAATACAAATAAACGGATTTATAAGAAGTGCTGAAGCAGACACCGAACGAAAACGCGTTAAACGTAGACCAAGAAATGAGGAAAGGAGGATGTGCTGCATTGCATCTGAAAATGAACAAAATACGGGTGAGTTTGTTTAGTTTAGTTTTGTTTTTTTAAAGATTCATTACCGTTTTTTCGTGTTTTGCTTCTGTTTTATTCTTTTGTTTGTTCATCTTTCAGAAGTGCCATCGTCTGCTGCGGCTGCAATGATAGGGGGTGTGGTGGCTGGAGTGGCAGTTGCTGTTGTCCTCCTTGCTATTATCGCCGTTGTAGTAATAAGGTCGGTGACATTATTCGGAAAACGGTTCACAGACATACGTCTTCGTAAAAAATTCCTTGCAAAACGGCCCACGGTCTACTGTCGTTGTAAAATAGAAACACAGCGCATTTGACGTGCACCGCTTATGAATGTATCATGCAGAGATCAACATATGTCGATACAATGAATGGCAGCTGTGTTTGATGAACGTGGTTAACAAATTAAAAAATTAACACAAAATCTCGGGAACTGGCATAAGATACATGGTGCATCGCCTGAACTAATCGCTGGACGATACCCCGTAGTTGATTAAAGACAAGAACGATTTGATAGGCTGCATTTGTTTGGTTTGTTTCCTTTCATATTTGTACCCTGACAGCTTCCCTAAAGTTGTCAAATTTGTCAAAATGCTTGGTACTTCAGTCTGATCACAGGAAGTGATAAAATTGGTTCCCACGGCCACAAGAGGAATAAGTTCTTTCCTTCTTTCTTTAATCTCTTTCGTGGAATTTTCCCCATCTTGTCTTTTTTGTCATTACTTTTCGCTGCATGTTCTACTGCAGACGACGGCGGAAATGGAAAAAAACTATGTCTCCGGAACTTTCCAGCCCTTATGGCGCTACCAATGGAGCTTTTGTCGCTGATGGCGTCGGTAAGTTGAGAATAATGATTTTTCATGTCTCAATATAGGTCTTCATGGGTTTTTTTGTTTTTGTTTTTGTTTTTTTTAGTGTACGGCAGTGCTAAAGAATTACAGTGGGGGGCAAAATGTTAGAGGTCGACCATTTTTGTTTTCAAGTGTTTGTATGAAGAATTGGTAGAACTTTATTACCTCCAACTAAAATCAGGGTGAAGTTAAGTTACGTTACATTACGTTACGTTACGTTAAGAAAGTTACGTTACGTTACGTTACGTTACGTTCTTTTATATAAATCAATTTATTTTTGTTAAACTTGACAGGCGTTCTGGACGAAGACGAGCTTAGCAACGCGCGCATCTCTCTGGCGACTGGCACGGATGTGGAGCGGGAGAAGCAGGTCTATTATAACACAAGCCCAGAAACGTCTTCAACGCGCATGCCCGTGAGCCAGCTGAACTCTTTCATCGACAGGTGGCGCTCCGATTCCACGACCCTCAGAGGGCAGTTTGAGGTAACAGATAGATGGACAAACATACGGACTAAATGTCTGACAAAACGAAAAAGTACTTTTGATTTTGCTTTTCTATTTTCCTTCTTGAATGGAAAAACTAGGACGTGAACAGACAAAATTAAAATTGAAATTGTAAATCTGAGTGATCTTATGAAGGAGAGGTTGTTGTAATAAAAGTGCACCTAAAACGTCTTGACAAAAACTAAAAGAAGGTTTTGTTGGTTCATAGCGCTAGCTGTTCACTGCATCTTGTTTTAAAACAACGACCTGTTCTTTTGTAGAGACTTCCTAAAGGTTTTACTGGAGCAACACGGATAGCGCTCAACCATGCCAACAGAGGAAAGAACAGATACAAGAACATCTGTGCTTGTGAGTGCTGCATTTCTCTTGGGTGCGCAGTGAGGTGGTGGGTAGGAGGAACAACTGACGGGAGGCAGAGGAAGGACAAACAAACACGGACTGTAAAACATTTCGGTCTTTCAGAAATGCGGCGATGTGCAGTGTACATTATACACCGTTAACCATTAAAGCAATATGAAACTCAGATATTAAATTATGTGAATAAGCCTTATTCACATAATTCAATATCTGAGGGTGATTTTGTGAATGATGGTCGTCATTGTGGGGTCAGTATTAGGGTCTACGCCTGGGGTTCTTACCTCCTCTTAAACATATCCCTGATTATTTTCATCGAGTGAACTCCCTTAACATTCGGGTCCTCTGGTCAGTGTTTGTTGATTGTGGTGTGTGCGCGGTATTGCAAATGGAATCGTCATTGTGCCCCAAGTTTGACTCGTGGTGTGTGTCAAAATTAGAATCATCTGAAGCTAGCGGCAATGTCTTGCACAGAAACTGCACAAATTACAGTTGAACGGCCATGTATTAACAGAGCCAGCGACATTGAAAAACTGCAGAACAGTGGAAAATTTTGCCGGAAAAAATCTTTGTAACTCCTTCCTTTGAAGCAGGTACACGTTGTGTTGAACGATCACAACGTGACAATCAATCTTACTGTTAATCTAGCTTAGCTCAGCTTCTCTTGCTGTCACAGTAAGTATTGAACACTGAACCTATTATTCTCTGCTTCTAGAGAAAGGAACTTACTGCAGATGTTTTGATCTCTTTGCGAGGAAACAACGACAGCAAAATGACGAACGCTCTTTTGGCTCCTTCGCCGACTAAATGTTCGCTAGACAAGCGGCTGTATATGCTTGGTTATCTGAAAGCCATCTGCCAAGACAAGTTTTACTCTTTTCGTCCTCACGCCATTCTCCTGTTCGTTTCCTGGGAAGCAGTGCAGCGAAATCCTTTTCCCATTCACTATCTTCCCGCGATAAGTACTGCATACACAGCGATAATGAACGTTTTTGGCACATTTCCTTCGCCTACTCTTCCAGCCCTTGCTTCGAATGTACTCATCAGCGAAAACCCCAACACAACTACACGTGGTACGCGTCACGCGGTACACGTCACGTGGTGCCGGCAAGAGCCAATCATGTCAACGCAAAATGACATCATTGTTTGGACACCACCTGTTCTGGTTTCTGTCGGGTCAGGAGAGTAGCAGCCGCATTAACTCCTGATAAAAGGCTCAGCCGTAGACCCTAATACCTAGCGATAGTGACGACGACCGACGTTGATTGATTGATTGATTGATGATGATGATGATGATGATGATGATGATGATGATGATGATGATGATGATGATGATGATGATGATGATGATGATGATGATTGTTGCAGACGACCACTCGAGAGTGAAACTGAATGTCATCGACGGAGACCCCAACACTGACTACATCAACGCTTGCTACATCAGTGTCAGTGTTGGCTCGTGAGTCATAGGACTCACCGCGAACTCTCATTAAAACACAACTTGTACCACTGTCATCGCATGCACTCAGCACACGCATTTGTCGTTGTGGTGACCGTTAATCATCTGTTATTAACTAGTATTTTATTCAGCTGAGACTTAAGCAGAGGTTGTTCTTTTGTTGGTCTTGGTAGTAAATAGATTTTCTACACTTTTTCAGTTCGTTAAAAAGTTACCAGGTTCAGTTTCTTAGAAATGCTTTGCTTTTTATTTACAAAACTCCTAGATGTTCCTTTCTTTTCATCTCTATATTCTTATAGTTGTCTTTGTTTTCAGGGTTTTAAAGGAGAACCAAAATTTATTGCATCCCAAGGTGTGTTCTCTTTTTGATATGAGCTAATTACAACAGACAGCAAGCTTAAAGAAAACAGTCATGAAGTTGTAAACTATTTCATTAGTATACGTCACTATTTCAAAAATCATTACACGTGAGGCCTGCAGCAGTTCTTAAGAAACTTTTTTTTTTTAAACTTGTTAATTTCATCTTATGGTTTCTTTTCGAAATTTCACTAAGTGCTACCTTGCAAATCCGCAGTCGCACAATTTACAAGAAAGTTAATTAAACAGATCGCTGTTCTCCATGTGTCTGGCTGCAGGTCCAAACCGAATCATACTGCAGGACTTTTTGCGCATGCTCTTGGAGAAGCGAGTTCACAATGTGGTTATGCTAACCAACCTGATGGAGGGAGGAACTGTAAGTTTGTGTCCGTCCGTCCGTCGATTAGTAAACACTCCTCATTTTTGTAATCTTCATTGCTTGACTTTTTTTATTCGCACCAGATCATATGCAAACAGGAAGAATATCAAATTTTCCCTCCTATTTCCTTCATACGGCTAAGCACCTTTAATCACTTTGAATTAATCAGATTTGTTTCAATTTTCCTAATCCCCTTGCTTTTTCCTTTCCCATTTACCTCATTTTGCTCTTAATACCTGGGGACGCTCGTGCCTCTATGGAAGATATAATGTGAGGGGGTTTTTTTGGATGTAGCGCTGCTTCCTGTGATTCCATCTTATATTTTTTGTGTTGTTTTCACTTCCATTGTCTTTTTCTGCCATCTGTTCTAACAAACCTTTATGTACATGTCTACGTGGCTCTTGTAGAATATGTATATCTCAGTTCTCTCTCTGACACCGTAACCTGTATCCTGTCGTTTATGAATTCTCTTTTTCTGACAAGCTATATCAATCAGTGCATGGGTACTCACGTTCTCTGACAACACAAGGTTATGCATGTGTACCCACTTTTCCTCACAACACAGCTATAACATCAGCCAGTGAATGTGTATTCACTTTGTCCGACAGCAAAAGTGCGAGCAGTACTGGCCGGAGTCTGGAGACCGGAAGTACGGCTCAGTAACCGTAACTCTAGTGTCCGTTCGCCGCACAGCAGACTACACCGTCCGCACATTGGAGATGAAGCAGGTAATTGGGAGGCAGCGCACGCGAGATGTTGGCTGGACACGATTGACAACACTTATTAGAAACTGGCACCTGTGGTAGTGTGGTCTCTGCTAATGAGAGCTACTTCGTTTCTCTTTTTCGTACATTGGATGGCTTTTAGATTTCAAATGGTGTTAATCTAAAGGAAATCTGATCATTCGATTCGTGCAGCGCTGTTGTCAGGATGTGGTGTGCCGCATTTTATTACTGCGCAAAAAGTAGGGGTTTTGTCCACCACCCCATCCTCACAAAAAGACCCTTCTAGATGCAACTGCCGTTGCTGTTTGCGTAAACGCAAATATTTCTGCAGTAGTAAAACGCGCCAAGGCGTTGCGAGAGTTCTTGTAGTGTGAACAGAGCAGGAGGAGTAATTGTACATACCTGCCAAACTTTCATCTCTTACTGTTCGGAAAGTATTCTCGAGTGTTTTCAAAAATTATGAGCCTGTAAAGCAGGCTTGTCTCATTGCCGTTCTACATCTGGTTTCTCGGTTTCTCGATAAGAAATGGATTAGGAAGAGATTAGCCCAATGAATGATAAAAACTGTCTGTCAGCCTTCAGGAATTTTTTGTTTCTACTTGCTCCACCCCCAGGATGGCCAGTCACACCAGCTGACTCAATATCACTTCACAGCCTGGCCCGACAAGGGGGTACCAACCTCCCCCTGGCCGCTGGTGGATTTCCACATGACTGTTAGCGAGGGAACGGAGAAACACGCGGGATCTCCAACAGTCGTGCACTGCAGGTGTCTTTCTGAGCAAGCGAGAGTGCGCACACACACGCACGCACGACACATACACTCAAGCAGGCAGTCACACACGAAGGCACTATCATGCTTGCATTCCTTCATCCCTAGTTTTGAAGTCAAAGTTAAAATCCTAGTGTTACTTCGTCCACAAGAACATATAGTCGGACTTATACTGCCTGTGTTGCATCATTTATAGTACTACAGGGGCATAACAAAGTCAATCTCATGCTTCTTGACCCACTGTGATAACAGAATTTATTAATATTATTAGTGCTTCTTCAACTTTAGTCCTTACGGAATATTACTAGAATATTACTAGAATATTACAGAATATTACTAGGGTTTTTTATCCCGACCTCTGAAAGAAATTAGTGTGGTTCTATCCCTAGTGCTGAAGGAGAGTAGTTATATTGGTTGTGTTGTTCTGTCCTTAGTGCTGCAGGAAAGTATAGTTATATTGGTTGTGTTGTCCTATCCCTAGTGTTGCAGAAACGTATAGTTATATTGGTAGTGTTGTCCTATCCCTAGTGCTGGGATTGGAAGAACAGGTACTTACATTGCCCTGGACAACCTGCTGGCTGAAGCAGCTACCACTGGCCACGTGGACTTCAACACGTGCGTCTGGAAACTGCGCCAGTCGCGAGTAAACATGGTTCAGACTGTGGTCAGTGAACACTATTTACATGGTCTTCCTGTTACTTCCTTCTTCTGCTTCCTGTCGTTCTGGAATGCGACGAGCAGGTGTCCAAAATTAAACAACACGGGATATTTATTCTAAGTAAAAGTTCTGTTTTAAGGAACGTTAAAGTGGAATGGCCAATTGATCTTTTATTTTTTAACTTATTCCAGAGAGATTACGTGTAGCAGGCATAAAGTATTGTCTACATCAGATCCCCCTTTTAGTGTCCAGAAAAAAGCATTAATTGATCCATATTATTTTGCATGGTTTGGTCGGGGAGCGGGCAGGAATTTATATTTTTCAAGCAGATTTCATTTTTCTTAATACTGGAATATATGGTATGTAGCTGTTAACTCTGAGAAAAATAAAGTTGTATTCTCAGCAGAGAAAAAACGCAGCGTATCTGTTTCTATGTGTAATGGAAATAATTGCTGAAGTTGCCGTTCTCATTTGAAAAGTGTTTAACGTGTTATTCTACGAACAAAGTATTTCGTTCATTAAATTTAGAATGGTGAATGTATAATAGCTTTTCGCTGCAAAAGCTTAAAAGATGTAATAATATTCCCAGACTCCAACATCTATGTGTGAAATATAGCACAAAGACACACGAGATGAAAATCATTAAATTTGTCGTTCGATTCTTAAGGCTGAAAGATGTAAATTAATCCTGAAATTATCCTGTAAAAAAAACTTCATTCGAATTTACAAATTTGTTTTATAGCAACACAAAACAAGTAGAGCTATTAGTGAATGTTTATCTATTTTTAAAACGTTTGTAACAGAAAGAATATAAGATGTTAGTTAATGCTTTTGTTATGCGTTCAACACTGAGAACCCGCAGTGTTACAGACAGGCAACGAATTTCCTTAAACCTTGAAAACTTTCAAAAGATTTTAAGTTTTCTATCCGATTATGCCATCCTGACTTTAATGGACAAGCAAAGAAAGGATTGCGCGCTGGTCCAGATGATAATTACTTTGAATCGCATTTGCTGTGCGAAAATATGTGCACAAAATCAATAAATCTCATTTGCTATTTAAGGAAGGACTGGAAATAGTTTTGATAAAAGTGCAAACCCGAGCGCGATCAGTCTCTCACTTTACACACAGTACACTCTCTGCCTACGCCTTCTTTCTCTCTCCCCTGTGCGTGCGTGCGTGTGTGCATGTGAGCGCCTGCTTGCACGCGTGTGCAATTAAATATGTTTTATCTATATTGGGAAACAGGAACAATACGTATTCTTGCATGAAGCGGTGGCAATTGCTCTGGCAGTGTCAGGCACGCTTCTCAGACAGTCCAAAATTCACGACGCCGTGACAGACCTCTTCAACCCGTCAGCACACGGACATACGAAGCTGGAGGCAGAGTTCAAGGTCAGTCTGCGATGGATGTCTTCCATTACCGTGCAGAGAGCTTTTCTTTTCAGTGTTACAAGAGGACGCGCTTTATTGAACAAATACATTCATCGAGCAGACACCTATGATGTCAACTGTCTGTCCGTCCGTTGATTTGTTCGTTTGTCCAGCTGTCTGTTCTTCGGTTAGTGAGTCTGCTGTTGCCGTCTTTGTCTAAGCTTAGCGAACAGGAAGCTGAAGGGATACATGTATGTCAGAGGAATCCACGCGCGCAGAAAGGCCGGTGAAAAGGAGTGTAGATAGAAACACGCGCAGAGAACGCGGGGATGGGGGAGCCGGCGGGGAGGGGTATTCTAGAGAAGACCTCACAGCAGAGTCTACTACAGGCAACAGACAGCCTGTAGCCCGTTTTCGGTCACTCCTCGCTGTTATTGTCACTCCTCGCCGTTATTGCCACTCCTCGCCGTTTTGTCATTCTCCGTTTTGTCCCGGCAGTGGAGTGACAATTAGCGGCTACTGTGACTCGGATCCGCCATTTTATTACTCTGCGCCGTTTTTGTTCCAAAATGGCGTGTCGCGTAAACCCCCATTCTAAAAGAATGATAACGTAGAGCAGTGGATTATGATGTGTGTACAAGGGCTGCTAGCTGTCTATGCGAAGGCTTTGTTACATCTGCTCGATGTTTGTGCAACACCCACATGACATCTGTGCGACGAGGATGCGTGCTATGAAGGTGACATCTGTCGTTGTGACCGCTGTGTGAATGCTGACGGGCAAATCTGTGACGTCCGATGTCTCGTAACAGAGGCTGTCCGAGTGCCAGAGAGAAGTGAAGCAAGCGGACTACTCTACTGGACAGAAGGAAGAGAACAGGACGAAGAACCGCTTTCACAACATCCTGCCAAGTAGCTACCGTATTATTCCCTTTAATCTCTTTGGAACTCACTTTTTTCCAACGGGAAAGAAAGAAAGAAAGAAAGAAAGAAAGAAAGAAAGAAAGAAAGAAAGAAAGAAAGAAAGAAAAAGAAAGAAAGAAAGACAGAAAGAGATGAGAAAGATGGTAGGGAAAAGATGACACATGAGGTTAGACGAGCTGACAGATGTGACTAAATGATTGACAGATTAGGTTGAGAATGAGAGACGAAAGTGTGTTCACTGTTTGTGATTTGCTGAAAGAAACATGCTAACTATGTTCTGCGCATTCTGAAAATAACACAGTCAGACTGAATTTGCCGACAGAAGACACACATCGTGTGGAGCTGACGCCTGGGCTGAGCGGCGGTCACGATTACATCAACGCCATTTTCCTGCCAGTGAGTGATGTCCCTTTCTGATCATGTTAGCCATTTCTCTTGACAACACACATTGCTTCCCCAACACACACACATGCACGCATCACACACACACGCCAACAAACACGCAAGCATCTCTCTCTCTCTCACACACACACACACACTAATTTTGTTCAAACAAGTGTAGTTTTTAACAAGTAATCAGATAACCATAATTCGGCATTTACCTTATATATCAATGACTATTTTCTCCTTTTTTCGGGGGGGGGGGGTAGATTCTGTTGGTGGGGAGCTGAAGAAAATGCTTTTGTACTGAGATGTTCAAAATAAACCACTTCCTCACTAGTCCTGGTGTACTATACACTGCCATTCCTTTCAGCTAAGCCCTAGAGTCTCCAAAGGTAAAAAAACACGACTACCATCGTGCCCAGTTACAACCAATGTCTAGTATCATGTGTTTTATTTTAATTTCTTTCTGCTCTCTAGATTATATCGTTTCTCAGTTTATTACCGCTCGTTTTATCTTTCCCGTATGTTTATCACGTTACCTACTGGGATTTAATCGTTGCTTTGCTTCATTTTAGTTTTCTTTAAATATGTCGCTCACCTAAGTGGGTACCTACCAATGCATGACATTATAAATACATACCTGCATATTCACGTAGCTAAATACTTACATATATACACATACTTAACACTGAACTGTTGTTTTCGCAGGGTTACAGAAAAAGAAACCAGTATATTGTCACGCAAGTTCCGCTGGCAAATACTGTAGTGGATTTCTGGACAATGGTTCAGGAATATCCAATCTCTTCTCTTGTCATCTTTCCTGGAGAGACAGCAGAAGGTCATGAGGTGCGTTTTCTCAAGCCTTTTTTTTTGTTGTTGTTACTAAACTTAACTAGCGCAACAGAAAGGAAAAGTTCTTCTTTTTCCACTTTATCGTTTAAAGTATAACACAACTGAAGTACACTGTACTAAAATAGATCTCCCCAAATTAGAGACAGACCTTTGCGAGCATCGTTATCTTGGTCACAATGGCACCAATGGCGGATTCCTGTAAAATTAATTTCCCTTGACATTATCGTTGAAAGGCCTATTTCCCCCCAAAAAAACCCATCCTTTTAATAGCCTAAAAAAATTTAATTTCTTCTGGCAAGACTGTACCCAGTTACTCTGCAGCCTTGTGTGAGATTTTTGACATGCGAACGAAAGACATCTGTGAATATTGTTAGTCTCTCGCGAGGTATAAAGGACACTGCTGTTGCCATTACCGAATTATCTCCCTTCGCCTTCGTCGACTTGAAATGCGCCCCAGGGGCTCTTTGAGCGCCATATTGACTAAAAACATGGAGTGGCCTTCTCTTGAACTCCTGGCTTATTCGGCCAGGGTTTTTTTTAAGTTCTGTCTAGAGATTAGCAGAGAACAGTACACTACAGTGTATCTGAAAAAGTCAGTATCAGGAAATTTTACACGAGGAGCTGAGAAGCTGCACATTTTGCCAAGTATTTTGTTCTGCCTAGTTATGGCGCCCTCTTGAGTTACTTAAGTTTAGACGTGGTTTACTCGAATCCAGTCTTAACATTCTGATCACCTGTATATGGTAATAACCAGGCTTTACAATACGATAGGTACGACTGACCAGGGTCTGTGTCAAGATTTGACAGACTGACGTAACGTAAAGTGAAATTACAGTTGAACTCTTTTCGCGGGAGATCCCCCACCAGCGACGTCTGATCACGTGAGGACAACGTCATACAGTTACAACCATAAGCATCTTAACAATCTAGACATAGAGCCTTGGCCGGTCAACCGTCAGTGCGCAAGACGCTTTCTACACAACGGCAGACGTTGCTTGCTCAGGTGATAAAGATGGCGTCGGCTGGCTACATAGCCAGTGAGCGTAGACCTTTCATCGCGCTCCGTCCAGATCATTTGTCAACTGCCACAGCCAGCACGACAAAAACCGCTGTTCGATGATTTTTTTGTATCTCCAAAAGAATTTTTTTCGTAATTATGATTTAATGCGAGCTCCGCTATGCCTTCGTAAAAGCTAAGGTTTATGCACATGGAAGAAAGTTTCGCACTAGAAAATAATAAAATAAAAGGAATTGCCATGAACAGGAAGGAAACCCTTGTCTTAAAATCTCCAGTCTATATTAAAATATGACAGACTCGCTAATGGCCGGGTGGCTGAACCATTCGCCTCCGAACCCGAAGGGCTGGTTCGATACCCGTGCGGGGCGCCACATTTCCCCGGTTCACCCAGCCGCAGATGGATGCCTGACCCATGAGTCAGGGAAGGAAAAGATTAAATGGGGGCACCGTACTCACCACACTGCCCCACAGAAAAGTGGGGTCTCATCCCCCCACCCCCACGATCTAAAAGCAGATCACAGGACAATTTCACCTAACTTCAAGAAATGCTTTATGCAAAGAGTAATGCAACTGCTCCTCTTGAACTAGAAACAAGATCCCCAAACTACAGCACAGACGCGTGTATCGCTGAGGATGTTGTTCACAATAACCTTCTCAAACTTATCACGTGAGTCTCTAAAACAAGGGCATGTGGATATTCGATCATCATGGTCATCTCAGTCCCGTGACCAAGAAGGTCGAATGAGGTCATGTGGAATGCAGTTTCCGACAATCTCTGCCATCCTGCTCTGTTTTCTGCTATCCGTAGCATTTCTTTCTTTCTTTCTTTCTTTCTTTCTTTCTTTCTTTCTTTCTTTCTTTCTTTCTTTCTTTCTTTCTTTCTTTCTTTCTTTCTTTCTTTCTTTCTTTCTTTCTTTCTTTGCGTAGTGATTGGTCTGCTGATCAGACACTGGTCAGGTGTACGACCGGTGGCATGTTTGATTGCACGCAGATGTCAACATGGGTCATTCGAGTGCAAATTCATTCAGGTACATACACAAGCTTGAAGCCCGCGCAGGCGATCTATCCCACCTTCTCTTTCTCTTTCTCTCACACACACACACACATCTATGTATATTTATATATTTGTACACGTAGCACGCACATAAATGATAGAGAGAGATCTTATAAACTTCGCTGCTTACAGACTCCAGTGGAATTTCTACCTGCCGATGGAGAGACGTCTCAGTATGGGCCCTATAAGCTGTCCGCCCGGCTGGTCGCTTCTCATGATGGGTTTGAAGAACTGCTTGTTAACTGCACCAAGCCAAAGCGAGTGAGTTTCTATCTGCACGGAGAGTTCTCAGGGTATATAGCGCAAGACTGACACCCAGCAGTATGCAGTCGCGCAATAAGATAAAACACACAGTGCGCAAAATTTGTTTGGTAAGTTGAGTTACGGGCCATTTCCCAGTTATACTTAACCATCAGTAGACCGCATGTGTGTGTGTGTGTGTGTCTCGCAGCGCCCGTGCGCGCCTTTCTTTTTACATTGTGTGGGAAGGCAGACAATTTACATTCTGCGTGTGTGTGTGTGTGTGCCTAAGATACCATGAGAAATCCTGCACTAAGATTTTTGCACCACACATTAAGACAGAAAACTGACATTGTTCTTTAAGCAGTAACAGCAGAGGGACAGAAAAGAAGTAAAGAAATCCTATTCCTAATATGTCTCCCATGTTCTACAGATTAGGGTTGCTGTCTTGTTTAATTTCCGATTAGTCTAAGAGCTTCTGAGCATAGTGGGGAAGAAGAAGTGTGTGGGGGTTTGGGTTAGTGTGGAAATAATGTGACCTAAATGCATGAATTTGTGCTTGCATTGGTATGTAGGAGGGTTGGAGTGTACTGTAAGCTCGTTTGTACAAATATGGCCTGTATAAGTGGATGTGTGCTTGGGTTAGTGTGGGGTTGTGTTCGGGTTTATTTTTGTTGTTCGTACGTAAACGCGTATGAGCGGACATAGAAGCTTTTTGAGTGCGCACTTACGTGTGTCCATGTAGGATGTGCAGAATATAGGTGCTTGTTCTGTTTGTGCATTCGAATCCGGATTATAACTTTGTTTTCTTGTTTTGTAGTGGTGGTGGTACACATGCGCAAAGGTGTTTCCAGGTACGGTTATTCATAACCATTCTGGGTAAACGTGGGTAAAGGTAGGTAGAGGATTACTGCTACAGTTAAGAGAAACGCCGTCTCTGACTCGGAAGATTTTACTGTGAGCAGCCAGTTCCGAGTTCCGGCCCATTTCCTCCAGATGGCTGAGACTTCTGTCGCTCCTCTCCTATACAGATACAGATTCTTCCCATCTTTAAAGACACTAACATTTTCGTTGTGGAAATCTTTTATTCCTCCGGCTCGTCCATTTTGATTTTTTTTTTCGTTCCTTCTTTTTCGTTTTGTCTTTTGAGCCTAACTCTGTACCCACATCTGTCTGTGCCTGTGACAGCTGACCATCTTGCGAGGAGGCCGAGAACTGCGCGTGGTCAAGTGCCTGCACAGGAACCCGGATGCACCTGCACTCGTGCGTCTGACCCAGGCCACGGTGACGGGCGTGTCTCAGGAAGAGCTGGATGAACGCATTGTGCTGGTTGCCTGCAGGTCATGACCTTTGCTGCATGTCATTGCGCTAGGATTATTCTGTATTCGGCTTTAACACTTACTGTATACCGCAATGTTATAAGATCATAGAGTGTAACTCTGTCTTCTATTGGCGCCTTAAGTAACGACAGTTTTTCACCCCTGAAATTCCTTCTGTGCATTCTGATCCGTATGTTCTCTTCCACACTGTTTATTCTTTTGTGCATAATACTGCATTCTTATGCATTTTGTTTTACTTACGCTGTTTACTACGTGATGTGAAGTCCTTTACATTCAATGTATCCCGCCAGTGTTGCCTTCTACAACACACTTTTCATGCAATGAGTTAATTCCCTCCACCAATTATCCGTAGACCGTAGACATTTTATGATGCGGATTTGCTTTCTTTCATCTTCTCTCTCTGTGTGTGTGTGTGTGTGTGTGTGTACGCGCGCGTGTGCGTGAGTGCCTGTGCATGTCTCTCTGTCTTCCCCCACTCCCATCAGAAAATCCTTAATTTAAAAAATTTGATCAGAACGGTGAATTGTTCGTGTTCATTTGGCGAATATTTTTAGACGCCCAGCCACTCACAAACACAACCCCGTGGATGTATTACTACAATTTAATACACACATATAAAAGTTCCAAGTTATATATACTCACTGTTACACTGTTACAATAATCCAATATACTCCAATCACACTCAGAAATATATATCCAAAAGCACACACACACACAATCACTGAAAGGTGTCGCTGATACTTGTGCAAGAAAGAAGAAGTAATAATCTAATCAACACAGTCTTGTTCCAAACGTTCTGGTTATACCGCAGTTGAACAGTCCGGAATAGTTCGTGGTCGTGCAGAGGATGAGCCCTGGAACTGGAACGTAGTCAGATGTGGTGAAACAGTTCCCGAAGGCTGCAGTCCAATCTGGGTGTGGGTTGACGACGTACAACGTTTTAAAGTCTTTCATGCAGCAACTTCCAGTACACGAATGTGACTAGTTACACAAGATTCTCAGTCCATAACGGAAAATATGCGAAGAGTTGAAATCGCCTTAGTTGGCTAATGCAAGACTGTGTCGTTAGTCCTTCTTTAAGATGTGTTGTGTTGATGTCTGGCTGTCTGGAATCAGGGACAAACCCGATATAAATCCGCGGATTCCTACTAGTCTGGTCTTGCGAACCCTTAGGACTTCTGTGAGTCCGTAAGCCCAGTCCCTCTAGCTGACTGCGACATTCGATGACGTGTAGATTCTAAACCTACAGAGTGCCAGCTGTGCTAAAAGTGCCTGCCTGTCGGGAAAGTTCATTCAGTACAGAAAACTCCGCCGCTTATGGCTGACCACGGATTTTGTTGACTAGTTTTCGGTGCCAGCGTCATTAATCTGTCACAACGAGTGAAGTTGTCTTGTGCCTACAGGCCCTAATATTCGGTCGGATCACGTGACATTTAAATTCCATAATAGTATTTTTTCGAGAATGTTCTGGAAGGTCTGACCTCAAAATGAATCATTAGTTTTAAACTAGGCTGCCAATTTTATTCTTAAAAGTGTGCTCGACAAGTAAACACCAGAAATGCCTGTCAATATTTCAAGAATGTTAGTTTTTAAATGCTGCTGGCCAAGTAAACAGCAGAAATAGCTGTCAAAAGTGACAAGCTATTGCCTTGAAGTTTGTCAAGCTGACATGCTGTTGAACTTTTCTATTTAAAAAAAAAAATGTTTCGTGTACTTGCTTTAGCGTTCTTGACCCACCCACCCCCACCCTTTCATCTCTCAAGACAAAACCTTTACCAAGAATGGGTACATTTACATCTTCCTGACGACTATCGTAACCGATTTCATATTTGGACAGCATCCAATCATCTTCTGTCTTAGAACTGGAGCAGAAATGAGCGGCATCTTCATAGTCCTAGCTCACCTGTTGAGACATCTAGTCGACACATCTGTTTCCGTTCCAGCACTCGTGGGCTACCTGCAAACCATCCGCCCCCAGTTTGTCTCCAGCTTTGTGAGTCAATGCTTTGCTTATCATGTACTTATTGTTTTAATTTATTTGTAGGATGTACTTAACAATTATGATATACTTTTATGGATCGTCATAAATAGCCGAACACTCGATCTGATGCAGCGTTTGAGATGCCGAGACTCACGATTATTGCTAAGGAGTGCTCCATGCACCAGTCGCTTTGCTTGCACAGTTCCTTCTGGATTGATCAGCTTATTGAGCAGGAAGTAGAATTTCGGTTGTGAAATCTCGATCAGCCATTCAGTCTCGTGCTCGGCTGGGCTGTGGACTTGCTGTGGTTTGGTGGACATGTCTCCAGGAACTAAAAAGGTTTTTAACGACACGCGCGCGCGCGCGAGCACACACACACACACGCACACACACACACACACAATGTTCTTCAAGGTAGGTAGGTAAATTTAGATGGACAGTGCTTCCAGCTGGCGGAGATTTCTCTCTGTGGGAAGGTGAAGTCCTACCACTACTCTATACACTGAAAGAAATACCAGACTGGTAGCTACAGGAAGATGCCCAGTGCGGAGAGGCACTTAACTGTTTCGGGGATGGCTGAATGGAGTCTGCACACCGTTAAAATCCGGGAAATAATCCTTACCCACGTCCACACGCTAGTCCGCAGCTCTTCCCTCAGAGTTATCCCCCCCCCTCTCCCTGTTTTTCCTCAAATGCTTTTCACCGATTCTTTAACTTTCTCGGAGCTTTTTTTAGTGGCATTTGCGAAAGCTAGGATAAGTTTGTTCTGAATTCTGAACCATAGAAAATCCCTTTGATCGTAATGTTATGTGTCATTTTAGTCTCGAAGTGTAGGAAGTCTTTTCGGTGAAATCAAGTAATTTGTCCGCGGCCTCTGATAGCTGGACCGGGTAACAAACTAATTTAGAATTCTGCGCACAGTAAAAAGAAGCCATTGGGTTTGTCCTCCGTCATAACGAAGGAAGCGCACCCAGTAGTAGGGGTGGGGTTGGAAAGTTAGTGTTCTTGCCCCTTTGCTCTGTTAGAGGTAATCCAATAGTATGTCTTCTGCCGCGAAGAAGTCATAACACCGAACTCTAACAAGAGGTTAAGTGCTTTAAGATCTGTTTCCAAAGTCTAGGCGTTGCTCTTCTGTTAACGCGATCCTGTGTCCAAAAACAGGACCAGTACCGACTCATCTACGAGACGTTGAAAGTCTTCGCACACACCGTGTCTGGTCCCTCCAGCGGCGGGCAGATCTACAAGAAGAGATCCACGGCCAGGAAACCGCAACGAGATTTCAAACCACACGAGAATTCCCTCGAGAACAGAAGCCAGGACGAGGATGACAAGATTGCAAGGAACGCCAACACGCGGTTGTCGGGAAACGGACTCACTTTAGCGGGTAGGCTGTGAAAAAAAAGACAGGACCTGCTAACCAAAACAAAAAAACAAAACAAAAAACAAAACAAAAAAACAGCGCAACAAACCATCTTTCTGCTACAGTTTGCGTGTAGCAGCAGGGAAGGTTTTTTTTTTTAAAGAAAAGTTCGAGTCGCAGTCGTTTTAGCTGTGGCACTAGTTTCTCCATCGCTTCGTGTAAAGGTTGTGACATGATAAAGTATTCAGTCGAAATCAGAGGCAGTTTAACAACAGAGACAGACAGAGAAACAGACAGACAGACTTATTTTCTTACTTTAAAGATTAAAAAGTATTAGTGTCGACAACTTTGCATAGGTTTCTTGACAAATTATGTAGAATATAGGCTAATTATTTCCGAATAATCAGTAAAATATTGATTTCATATATTATGTACCAATAGATGACAATATCTTAGAAATGTGTTACAACTACTTTCTTTGTTTTATCACTGTTGCTGATGACATTTTGCTGTGTTTAAGTTGCAAGCCCAACATGTTTTTGAAAACCAACTGAACAATTTGCGTATGACATCAGAGACATAATACTCGCACTCAAAACAAACAAACATACAAAATTCTACTGTAATTGTTTGTCGCATGTAAGTACTTTTAAATAACTTACCATAAGTGGGTGTCCAGGTATAACATTTTTTGTCCGAGTGCTACTGGAAAATTAAGTTATTTAATTTTATATTTTCAGATATGTAGAATTTCTTCAAATTTATATTTTCACTAATCACTTTGTAACATATAGTGCACTATTGACTACATAAAGTTTGTTATTTTGTCACATGATCCCCCAGATATATAGCAGGAGTGACATTTCTTTTGAATACTCTACTTCGAACTATTTTGTTTATTTTGTACAGGTCATTTTAGATGAATATTTGCATTAACTGATGTTTTTATCGATGACATTTATCTCCAGATATTAAAAATTTTCAGCAGTTGTGCTAATAAATCTTTTCAAACCGCTGTTCAAAATTTCTCGGATCTTTACTTGCTGTCCGAAGCACTTCAGTGTGTGTATCAGTGTGTGTATCTGTGTGTGTGTGTGTGCATGCGTGCTTGCATGCATGCATGTGCATGTGCATCTTTCTGCAGTGTTTTACATCTCTCTTTTCTTTTTTTCCTCCATTTCTCTTTCCGTTGATCCTGGTGAATATTTATCTAATTCACCGTTGATTTTTTTTTACTGGTTATATATTTTGTTAATAAATCTTGCAGCGCGTGACGAACGAAACGTTCTCACAGGGGCGGATTTTTTTTGGGGGGGTGGCAGGAGGCCATCACCCCCCTCCCAGCAGAGAGAGAGAGGTGAATGTTATATTATGGCTTTGTGTTGGTAATTGCCAAGTTACATGCAACCAGTCCTTACTGCCGCTCATGTATATACTTTTACTGTTTTCTTGCCCCCTCCCTCCCCCCACTCCAACCCTCAAGGGAACCATGAACCGTCCCTGTTCTCTGTTTTAGCGAAAAGTTTGAAATGTTTTTCGCTCAAAACTTGCAACTTCCCTGTTGCAACTTCTCCGCGATTACACCAAAGTAGAAACTGTGACTGTAGTAATCTTATGATCGAAATAGACTTAACACTGCAACACTTGCTTTTGTCCTCTCATGCGTTTTGAAGAGTGTTTTAACGAACCGTGTGAGGATGGCTTTAGAAGGCTTTTAATCTTCTCCTTGTAAGACAAAAATCAAGTCACTGCACTTTGTTTTCGTTTGTGGAAGTAAATAAATGGAAGTCCAGCTTGACGGCACATAATTTGTGTAACCTTTTAAAAGCAACAGATCAGTACAAAAATGTAAGCTCTGTCGTAGTGTTTGTGCAGGGTCGCCTCATGTCTGCAACTTTTTTAGGAACTACATGTGTCTGTTAATAAACAGTTCGCTTCTTCCATTTTCTGGAACTCCTCGATCGATTTCGATAAAGAGAAAATATCAAAATAGTGATTCAAGAGGAATCGTACGTGGGTATACATGACGTAGACAACTTCTATCCGTCTATCAGCCGGGTACTTGCCTCCCTACCCGCTTTAAAAAAATTTACTCATTTGTTATGTTCTTCTGTTTTGTTTGTTTGTTTGGTTGGTTGGTTGGGTTTGTTTTTTTTGTTGTTGTTGTTTTTTGGATTCTCCGTTCGCCAGTCCGTTTCTTTCTTTCCTTTTTACTCTTTTTTTATTTCTTTTTTTCTTTGTTTTTCTTTGTTTCTTTTTTCTTTGTTTTTATTTCTTTATTTTTTCTTTTTTATTGTCTTTCTTTCTTACCGTCTTTCTCTCACTTTCTTTCTTGACTGATATATTTACTTGGTATGACATTTTGTTTCTTTCTTTATTTTTGTCCTTTACTTCGCATGAAAAACAATTTTGCTAATTTACGGAGTAAACTTCAGAACTCTCCGACCGGGTGACATTTATCTGTGCGTCAGATCCGCCCTCGTGAGGTTGTAGTGGTTCAGAAGCCAGCGCGGAGCTTCCAGTGCAAAGAATGCGTATTCTTTTCCGCAGGTGATGAGACCTTGTGTGAGCTGATGGGGTAGGTAGCGTGCTTCTGCCGCCATGTTTGTCCACGTGGCCCAGTTGACCCCACCTGGTGAGGACGTCACTGCTTCATCGTACGGTTCCAGTAGGATGTAATTGTCTCTTACGTAGCTGTGGCGACACACGTCGTTGGCATAAGTTTTATATGGCTTACGTGTGAACAAAAATCATAATGTTGTCTGTAGATGAAAAAGACGATCAATGAAAGTGATGAGCATTTCAATAAGCTAAACTAAACATCTGTGACACACGTGGCTAGTTTAAAGTATATGAATGCACACGCGCGCGCACGCGCGCGAACGCACGCACACAGACACACACATGTTTTTAAACTCAACTGAATCCCGTATCTGAGCAAATCTATTTGCGTGCGTGCGTGCGTGCGTGCGTGCGTGCGTGCGTGTGCGCGTGTGCGCGTGTGGGCGTGTGCGTGCGCGCGCGCGCGCGTGTGTGTGCGACGCCCACGTGAGGAATATGAAGGAAAGAAACGAGGGAGAGACGGGTGGTTTAGACGAAAATGGATATGCATCAAGTGACATCTTTTTATACAGAACATAAGAATAAATAACGAAACGCAGACCTTTAACCAAAGTTAATGAGTTAAGACCAAAAACACCTTTTACAATCCCAGTACCTTTAAGGATCGCAGAAGACTGTCAAGCAAAATATCTCAAACAAACTGCCCTTAAAATGACCCCGGCTGCCTGGCGTTAAGCATGAGAAAAAAATCTTAGTCTCCAACGCTAAAGATTACTCCAGGACTGCCTAATGACGGAAACTTTAAACATTCTGTCTGTAAGAAAGCCTTATTTTTAAAAACCGACTTTTGATGGCGAGGTTTTTTATGATCATCTATAAGCCCACGTCGTAATCTTGCTTGATGTTGTTCCTGTTCCACAAAATTAACTGGCAGCTTGTGTCACCCGAAAGAGACTAAAAGGGGGAGGGGGGCTAAACATATTCCGCCTCCAGAGATTCTCGCTTGTAACCATGGTAACCACACTTTGATCCCAGTCACGATTAAGCTATTTCCTAGAGTTTTCATCACGCTGAGGCTCTCAGATAAGTGGCTATGCTGTCTGGTGAGGACAAAAACTTGTTTTTGTGTTGTAAAGCCAACGATCACATTCTCTCGAACTTTCCGGAACAAGCCGGATAGCAGAAGGACGAGAACAGAATTCCGCCCTTTCGTCTTTAGCGACAAAATTGCTAACCCCCTGACAGAACTTGTGTTGGGCTCTAGCAATGCGGATTGAGAAAGAGGCTTAAAAATCTGAAAATAGACTTAAAAATCTGAAAATAGACGTGAAATGGTGCCATGCTTTCAGTTTCTTTCCGGCTCTGTTGCAGCATTTGGTCAAAGTCCTAATTCAACCATATCTTCTTTTTGGGAAAGAATCACAACATACCCATTCCCTTTCCACACCTGGTTGGTTGGTTGGTTGGTTGGTTGGTTGGTTGGTTGGTTGGTTGGTTGGTTGGTTGGTTGGTTGGTTGGTTGGTTGGTTGGTTGGTTGGTTGGTTGGTTGGTTGGTTGGTTGGTTGGTTGGTTGGTTGGTTGGTTGGTTGGTTGGTTGGTTGGTTGGTAGGTTGGTGTGTCACTACACAAGCTTCAGTTCCACCCAGTCACATTATACTGACACCAGGCCAACCAGTCCTAATACTGTTCCCTGTAGCGCCAGGCGTCTGGTAGGGCAGCTACTAGATTGTCAAGTTTAAGTCTTAAGTATGACTCGGTCAGGGTACGAACCACCGACCCCCCGCCTCACAAGCCCTACCATCGAGGCAGTCCTGTCTGGTGGGAGGGTGGCGGTGTATGGAAACGCAAATTAGGCGCGTCCCAGAACTTCCACCATCCGTTCTAGTATAGTAACTCTACTCTCAGAAGTGAAGTGGGTGAATTTGGGTTTCGCCAGCGTAAACCGTTTAAATTTTTGTGACTTCTTGTATCTGATTTTTGTTTCATCATCTGACATGATGATTTGAAAACAAGACAAAAAGCCTCGTTCAGAAGAATGGAACATAAATTTGTGTTAAGGGATGGTTTCAAATGGTAGACTCGATCATCCCAAGGGATTAGAGGCAATGGAATGAAGTATGGCCACCCATGTAGACTACAAGAAAACAACTACTTCTAGCTGATTCTGAAAGTCTAAAAATTGTGGTAGACAAAAGTAAGTGAATAAAGTCATAAATATATATTAAGCTTTAATAAAGAAATACAAGGTGTAGGAATAACGGAGAAGAGTATGTAGATTTCAAGAAAGTAGATTGCAAGAAAATAGCTTTTGGATGACTCTGACAGTCCCAAACATTTATTGAATACCAATAAATGTGAATTAATAGAATCGTTAAAAAAACAATACAATCGAATAAACAAGCACATGTAAGCATAACCAATATATTTATAAATATTATTAGAGGCTGCTTATTTCAGACAATCATCTCATCTCATCTCAGTCCCGTGAGCTAGAAGGTCTTGGGTGGTGGGAGGGAGGAAAGGGAGAGAATGCAGGATGCAGCTTCCGCAAATAGATTCATACCACACAAATCACAAGATATGCTTAATTCACAGCCTGCTGAACAAAAATCGTTAGCGGTACGTACTGCGAGAGGTACAGACAGCTCTGCAGGACGAACGAGAATGGTTCCTCCTCTTGCGCGGCACAGAAGACACTGCACAAAGGCGGGGGGACGTGGGGAGGGGGTAGGAATGCACAGTTAATGCACAGTGCAGCACAGCAAATAGCGACATCTGTACGCGAAGTGAAAGAATGATTAATCTTTGCTCTTTCTGGTAAGACCTCGTAAGATCTGTAGACTGTGTTGGATATGCCTTGTCCAGTTTACCTTTCCCAGTTTACCTTTCCCAGTTTACCTTGTCCAGTTTCGCTTGTCCAATTTGCCTTGCCCAGTTTGCCTTGCCCAGTTTGGCTTGTCCAATTTGCCTTGCCCAGTTTGGCTTGTCCAATTTGCCTTGTCCAGTGTGCCTTGCCCAGTGTGCCTTGCCCAGTTTGCCATGCCCACTGTGCCTTGTCCTGTTTGCCTTGTCCAATTTCCCCTTGTCCAGTTTGCCTTGTCCAATTTCCCCTTGCCCAGTTTGCCATGCCCAGTTTGCCTTGCCCGGTTTGCCTTGCCCAGTTTGCCTTGCCCAGTTTGCCTTGCCCATGTTGCCTTGCCCAGTTTGCCTTTCCCAGTTTGCCTTACACTGTTTCAGCTGCATTCCCTTTTGTATTGGTGCTTGCTTCTCCCTTCCATACATTTAACCCCTCGTAGCTCGTATTTAATCAGTTAAATGTCCAAGCATTTTATTTATTGATTTATTGATTTATTTATTTTATACAAGAGGAGAACAGACTCTCTTGCATACCAGTCCAGACTGTGTTTGGCATCCATGTCTTTACATGTATTAGGGCTCCCGATGACGCACCCAGCGTGCGTTATTTAGGCACAAAATTTGAGAGAAATGGCGCGCAAAAGTAAAACCCGTGAGTATGTTAGACGCACACCTTTTATCGGTTTTCTTTTTAACCTTATCTACTCCAAGCAAACGCACGTCAAACATGGACAAGCGGGGGGGGGGTTCGTTTCTCTTAGCTTTTCCCCATTTCTGTTCAGCCGAAACGAGGCTCGCAGACAATCACTTCCGTTTTTCCACATGGTCCTTGTACGGTGGACTCCCAGACAACTGCAGCAGGGCGGATCAAAATATAGATGCAAGAAGAAAATAGATCAGTTAGACAGTAGATCCGTGTGTCTTCAGTGGCCATGGTGATCCTTAGCACGATTACGGCTCGCACACCGAAAAAATGTCTTCATATGGAGAAATCGATTAATTTTTCACGCTCAGAACAGCAGGCACTGTGCACATAACTAATAAATACTAATTCTGATTTCACGTTTTTGATGAACTTGTTTGTTGCTCAATATAAATTCGACATCATCTGCATGATATAGTCAAAACTTTAGCGACAGTAAGAGTAGAGTGTTTTATTGACTAATTCCTACAGTGACGCGCTGAATGTTAGCAAGGGTGGGGGTGTTTGTTGCTTAACGTCCCGCAGAAAAGTGAGTGCATATCAGGACAGTGTTGCTTAGACAAAGGTTACGTGCTGCCACACGTGGGGCTGATGTCGCAACACGGGTTTCAGTCCCACCCAGTCACATTATACTGACACCGGACCAACCAGTCCTAATACTGTTCCCTATAGTGGCAGGCGTCTGGTAGGGCAGCTGCTAGATTGTCAATCAAGTCTTAGGTATGACGGCCTGGATGCGAACCACCAACCTCCCCCCCTCGGCAACGGACACCTTAACCTCTAGACCACCGAGGCGGTATGTTAGACAAGGGGTCCTTGTGACACATTCATTTTTAAAACTTTGGGAGCCCTTACAGTATACAGCTTTTCACGGGTGTAGTGCGTTCCTGCATGGGTGAGCACATGCAAGCACGAGAGACACGCACACATAGAGACAAAAATATATAACTCGCCTACAACCTACGGCACATAACCATGCAGATCAAGAATGTTTGTATTATTTTTCCCTACACATTACTGTCCGTAATGGGCAAAGGGCCCCATGAGAGCTTATCCCTATGGGTTGGTTGTTTGGTTGTATGTTACTGGTTCTTAACGTCCCACCGCAAACTAGGTCTATATCAGGACGACTTTGCCCATGGGAAAAATGGCATTCAAACGGACGGTTAGCCCCAACCCCACCCTAACGACTGGACGATCATGGTATGTTCTCTTTCTGAGTACATATAAGCATTTAGAGATTCCACATAGTAAACTTGCCTTGCGGGTAGTTTTACATCTGACCGAGCCCGTACGACCTGTGAAGGAACCGAGTGGTTTGCACGAGTGTTCGTTGCATGTAGTCTATGCACACATTTACGTTTACAAACGATAAGAACGCCATGGAACTGGACCCAGCTCAGTAGTATATATACGCACACTAATGTACATGAACGTGCTTACTGCAGCCTGCAAGCAGCCGCAGATTTTGAGGTACACGCAAAGTACGTACATACCAGCGGGCTGATTCTTACCTGACTGCCGTGAACATCACCGCGAAGGTTAGAGCCAGTGTGTTGCGGCCACAAAGTAGCATGGCGGATCGTTCCCGTCCTCTCTGCACTGCCTGCAGGAGGCGATAAGGCGGTCCTTTTCTAGAGATAGTCAATCTGAGATAACGAATCTCGGCCGCAGTGGATGAGTCGAAAATATTTTTGTTAGTTCTTCTGATTACGTGGTTCCAGTATTTCTTCTGTATATTTCCACCACATTGCAATACTGGCAGCTACGCTGCATCCAGCGGCAGGGGCAGTAGCTTTCGTAAGGTGTCTAGATTTTGCTTTTGCTTATTTGTTTGGTTTTTATATTGTTTCTGTCTTTTGTTTCTCAGTCTGTCTGTTGTTGTTTTAATACTTTATCGTTCCTTCTTTCTGTTCTCTTTCTCTGTTTTTCCCCATTAAGTTTATGTCCAGGTTTTTGCCTGACTTTTGTCAGATCCCAACTTCGACAGCAAAGGCATCCAAGCAGAGCAAAGGGAGAAAAAAATACCAGCTCTACACCATCCCAAGACAGAAAAAGAATACATCACTGCTGAAGGAAGACAGACTGATTTAATCCCCAGCCCGCGATGCCTACCGAATGATAGATGGTCTCGTAAGAACGTGCCTTTGACGCAACTCCAACCAAGTCTGGAGCCTGTGGCCCTTGAAACACGACACAAGACTGTCTGCACGCAGACTTCCCAAACCACGTGCTACTTTAACCTAAATGTGATTGGCTACTTTTGCTCCGCATGGCCTTTTGAACTTGTAAAGAATTATCCTGCTCAAGTTGATTCCTTTTGTCTTCTGTTTTTAGTTCGTGTACTTTCTTTTTGAACTTCAAACAAGTCACAGCGACCATCTTCAATTATTTCGGTTTTCTCTAAACCGGGGTTTTTCTTCCCTCTCTTGTGTATTGTCTGTCCTTTTGTCTGAATTTTTGTCGTTCGCGATGTCTGAGGGCCGTGCCTCCAAGCTAATTACGGCTAATTGTATTTTTTTTTTTTTTGAGTAAAAGATGAACAGAAAAAATTCGATGACGCTGTAGCTCCAAAGAAAGACTTGAGAGAGAGAGAGAGAGACGGAGGGAGGCAGGGAGGCAGGGAGGCAGGGAGGGAGGGAGGAAGGTGACGAACTTTACAGAGACTTCAGACTTTATTATAGAGAATTAGAGAGGGCGAATGGACAGTTAGTTTTATTTTACCTCTCAGCAGTAACAAGCACTATCGTTGTGTGTGTGAGAGAGAGAGAGAGCGTGTGTGTATGTTCGTGTGCTTGCGTGTGTATGTATGTGAGAGAGAGTGCGTGCATGTGTTTGTGTGTGAGAGAGAGAGAGAGACTGTGTGCGAGAGTGTGTGTGTGAGAGTATGTCAGAGAGAGAGAAAGAAAGAGAGACTGTGTGTGTGAGAGAGAGTGTGTGTGTGAGAGAGAGAGAGAGTGTGTGTAAGAGAACAAAAGAGAGAGAGTGTGTGTGTGTGTGTGTAAGAGAGTGTGTGTGTGTGTGTTTTTGTGTGTGAGAGTATGTGTGTGTGTTTGTTTGTGTGAGAGAGAGAGTAAGTGTGTGCGTGCGTGTGATTGTTTTTGTGTGAGAGTGTGGGTGTTTGTTTTGTGTGTGCGAGTGCGTGTGTGTGTGAGAGAGAGTGTGTGTGTGTGTGTGTGTTTGTTTTTGTGTGTGAAAGTGTGGGTGTTTGTTTTGTGTGTGCGAGTGTGTTTGTGTGTGTGTGTGTTTGTTTGTGTGTGTATGTGTGTGTGTGTGTTTGAGTGTGAGAGAGAGAGAGAGAGAAAGAAACAGAGACAGAGACAGACAGAGAGACAAAGAGAGAAAGACAAAAAGACAGAGACAGAAAGACAGAGAATTAAATTTTCTTTCTTGAACTTTTGATTTTTTTGGAATGAGGTGAGATTGCACACACACAGCGTCTCCCTACCCTTTGTACCCGGGATATGTCCCTGTGAAATGAACTGTACAGCTCCTCGTTTGGCGTTATACACCCTCACCCACCCACCCCCAACACAGCTTCCGTGCACCTCATGAGACCACGTCATGAAAACACGTCGTGAAAACACGTCGTGAAAACACGTCATGAAAACACGTCATGAAAACACGTTATGTCAATTTTGAATTTCTTTCAGCCTAATATCGTCAACATTTGGTTCGAACTAACACAAGTATCTTCATTTATACACACATATGACGGCAAATACTTGATGTGGAAGGACGAGGGGAAAAGTATCGCCCCACACTGGGGTCCTCCTGGCGCCAACACGTCCACGTTCTTCTCACGGCAGTCCTCCCTGGGCCGTAGACCACAGGCTCCGCAGCAAACCACCCGAACAGTTCACTCTGCTTTGCTCTCCATGTCAGCAGCAAAAGAGTCAGGGTCATAGCATCCGACCTTGGTCAGCACTAGGGACGGGGAGGGAGGGGCCTGAGGAACCGCTAGCGCGCTGGTAGTACTCTGTGTACTGAGGCGGTGCATGGACAGAGAGGGGGGTGTCAGGAAACGCCCGTTGTCGCTGAACACGGACGGAGAATGGACGCTCAGAGACGCTCCAGACGGAACTTGCTGCAACAAGGAAATGCGACGCTGCAAACAAAGAAATACGACCCACTGTACAGAGATATCGTGTTTACGGTCCTTAGAACATATTTCGAACCTAAATGGGAGGTCCGCTGATCTGGTGTCAGCTAATGTGATAGCTGTACCCTTAACTGCAGTGCATACTGTCAAAACCAGTCTTAAATCTCCTTTCATCGCGTTTCCCCCACAAATAAAATAATTAAAAGTAATGAATCGGCTTTCTTCTTTGATGAACTATGAGAACCACGGAGTGTAATAGAATGTTGATGGGTCATGTCTAGACAGGAGACTGTCCGAAAAATAAAACCATTAACCTGTTTCAACATGACCTTTCATGAAAGGTTTCGGTATTTCAGCACCTGTTTGCCTGTTTTAGGATTTGTCGATTTCATTTTCATTTCCTTGATGCGGTCTTTTTATGTACCCCTGAATCTGGTCAGTAATCAGACCTACAGTCGGCGCCGTATAGGTGCAACTTTCGGTTAGGTGCAACTTTGTTTAGGGAACGGAATTTTTATTATAGAATTGGTTCGGATAAGTGCAGCTCCCGAAATATCTCTACCGGATAAGCGCAACCTCGGTGATCAAAAAGTGCCACAAACACCTTGTTTCGTCCTTGTGATTACCCCGATCGATCGGGGAATGTTACTCACTGAGAGTAGCTGTCACTATTCACCTCGTTTGTGCGTGACGACCCCTACTGTTGGTTAAGCCCCCATCACACGCTACTCCTATTCACTGCAACTCGAGGCACTCGACGACTGCGACAGACAAGAGGCTGCGGTTACCTCCCTTCCTCTCTTAGTGAGGATGAACTTTTGGCAAAGCCGTTGGCTAAAATAAAAACGGTAAAGAGATGACGACAATGAGGAGAGGCAGGAAGAGAAAGAAATGACACTCATGACGTCACAGGACACAAAGCGGGCAATGACACCACCATTCAGCAACACATTAACAAACTGTATGACACTGTGTTCACAATGGAAAGGTCTTTAACCCTAATGGTGTTATAGATCAGCCACAGACTTCTTGCGTTTTGAAGAAAAAAAGACTGTAAACTTGAGTGCCCTTTTTGTCAGTAAGCATACTCTCTTCTGTTTGTATAGGTGCAACTTTCTGTGTGTACTTGTATCAACACATCTTCTGTGTGTACCTGTATCAACACATCTTCTGTGTGTACTTGTATCAACACATCTTCTGTGTGTACCTGTATCAACACATTTTCTGTGTGTACCTGTATCAACACATCTTCGGTGTGTACCTGTATCAATACATCTTCTGTGTGTAGTTGTATCAACACATCTTCTGTGTGTACCTGTATCAACACATCTTCTGTGTGTACCTGTATCAACACATCTTCTGTGTGTACCTGTATCAATACATCTTCTGTGTGTAGTTGTATCAACACATCTTCTGTGTGTACTTGTATCAACACATCTTCTGTGTGTACCTGTATCAATACATCTTCTGTGTGTAGTTGTATCAACACATCTTCTGTGTGTACCTGTATCAACACATCTTCTGTGTGTACCTGTATCAACACATCTTCTGTGTGTACCTGTATCAATACATCTTCTGTGTGTACTTGTATCAACACATCTTCTGTGTGTACCTGTATCAACACATTTTCTGTGTGTACCTGTATCAACACATCTTCGGTGTGTACCTGTATCAACACACACACGTACATGTACATTACTATTAGGTGCGCAACCGTCGACTTGTAGCCGGGTGGTGAATACATAACCCCCAGCCGGCCCCTGAACTCTCATAGCCGTCATAGCGTGGGAAGTTGCATCATGCGCCTTACTGGTCGTCTGTTACTTAAGAGTGAAACAAAGGGTATCTGTGTCTTCCCAGTCCCTGACCCAAGGTGGCTTGGGAAGGGTAGGGCCACTTAGAGAGAGGGGTGGTCAGGGCCCAGGAGACCGAGCATCAGCGGGAGGCGAGGGCGAAAGGTCAGCGACAATGTGCGGGGAGCGTGGGTAAAAAGAGCGAGATTGAGAGTAGACGCGGTCAGTTCATTCGGAAATCAGTCAGAGTCAGAGCTTTGAGTTAGTGACTCGAGCAAGGATTGAGTTGCTGTACTCTCACAGTGACGTGAGAGAGAATAAAGTTTTCATGAAGATGTAAAGACGACTTGTTGCTGTGTCCAGAGTGGAAGGATGAGAGAGCCATTGCCACAACTGCGAAAGTAACAAACCCGCTACCGCTCGACCCTGTTACAGACTTCAGTTTACTCCAACTGACGGATAGGTGAAATTTTTTTCGGACTACCAAGTAGTTGCACTCATGTGGCGCCGACTGAACCTCGACAATGCAACGGGGTTCTCGCATTAGATGTGGGGTGAACCTGTGTTACAAATCTTTCTCTTACTTCCTGATTTTTAATTATAGTATTCTGCCATCAGTATACAATTCAAACATCTTACGTACAAGGGCTCCAATACACGTTTAAATGGGGTGCGAATGCTCTAAATGTAAGACTTGGCGAAATCTTTAAAATGTTACTATCAAATGACTGCTTGCAATAAGATGTTTCAAACAATTGTGCACATTAAAGGGACTACAGCTCTATTTTTTTTCAAACCAAGAAAGATGGAACTTTGTAAATCCTGCCATGCCACTAAGTGAACAGAAAATGAAAAAAACTGTCATGTTGTATAAAGGCAAATTTGAAGTTTCAAAAGTAATATGTACGTCAATTATTTTTCATTTATCAATTAGCACTGTTATGAAGTCTACTGACTTATGAAGGCTACTGACTACAGTAAGAATAACAGATTATCTGCACCAAGTTAGGACAAAAAGAGACACAGTCGGGGCATGGGCCCTTCGTCAGGACAAGACAGACAAAAGAGGAAACACAAAAAACAAAAGAGAGAATTTGCATATTGACGAAACACTAAACACTAATACCACAGCAGCACAGCAAAAATGTTACAGTCAAAGTGTAGAGAACAAATATCAGAACAAATGACTGCTACTTGGAGTGAAAACAACTGACTGCTCTCTTCTATCAGTACCGATCCCGTCCCTTCCAGATTTTATTTTGCCCGTTTACTGGCGCTTGAGCTTTGCGTTGTTTAATATTTTGATGTCAATTTATTCTCCAAAAACATGATCTGTTTTACATTATCCCTTTTCTCAAATCTTTCTGTGCTGCGCGTCCAGTCACTTTTTTCATTAAAAGTCAACTTTTCTTAGAAGTCCCGTCTGTCAGCGCTGACAGTTTTTAATAAACACGTCCTAATGTGGGATGTACATGTAGAACGTCCGAAGATTTTCTTCCCACTAGCATCAACATAGTTCTTTTTGTGACGATCTAGCTCGCGATGTGACCTGATCTAGAGAAATAACCCCACATAAACTCTACTGCTTCTCTGTCCGTCCGCCCGTTCCAGAGGTTTTGCAAGAAACTCCCCAAGATTTTTTCTGCTCTTCTCCCCCCCCCCCCCC
>SMGT01005976.1:102031-121879 GCA_004794575.1 Lanistes nyassanus
CAACAATGTCTGTGGTGTATTCGCTGGCACCCAACAATGTGTCTCTGGTGTATTCGCTGGCATATAACAATGTTTGTCCCTGGTGTATTCCAAGCCCCCCCCCCCAACAATGCGTTCTCTGGTGTATTCGCTGGCACATAACAATGTATCTCTGGTGTATTAGCTCCCCCCCCCCCCAATGTCTCTCGTGTATTCGCTAGCACACAAAAATGTGTCACTTGTATTCGTTGGCGCACAAAGTGTGTCTC
Source organism: Lanistes nyassanus (assembly GCA_004794575.1). NCBI lineage: Eukaryota > Metazoa > Mollusca > Gastropoda > Architaenioglossa > Ampullariidae > Lanistes > Lanistes nyassanus. The sequence continues at coordinate 102,280 of SMGT01005976.1, forward strand.
TGGTGTCTCTGGTGTACTTGCTGGCACACAGTTATGCGTGTCTCTGGTGTATTTGCTGGTACACAGCAATACGTGTCTCTGGTGCATTCAGTTTACGATTGCCAATGTCTCTTGTGCTTGTGTCTCCACATTCAATGTCGATGTTGTGTTCGCGTTACAGGGAGCATTGCTTTTATTGCACGTGTTCATACAACTGTACGTCAGTATCTCTCTGTGGTCCCTACAAACATCGATATCTCCGCCCTGCTGGTGCCCACATCCGTCAATGCCTGTATGTATCTGTGCCTGTTTGTATCTGTGCCTGTTTGTACTATCAATGCTCCTGTGGATTCTTTGTCCACGACAGCTGCTCTTCAATCAAATTACGTAGCTTAACTCTGTCTAGCCCCCCCCCTTCCCCATTTGTAAAAAATAAACTCTTTACGGTTTTGATAATAGCTCGCCTCGCAAGCTCAGGCCAGAAAAGCCTTTCAGCTGGTTCAGTGAACTTCAGTTAAAAGATTTCGGTATCTTTAAGTCGCTCCAGAATCTTATGGTGCTCGTTCAATCGCCCACAGCTTGCGCACAGCGCTGCTTTCAAATGACTCCGATTGGTCGGTGGCCAGTTTTCTGTGCAAAGTCCGCTTAAAATTGAAAGAGAAGATTTTTTTTTAAGTTTCGACTTCTGAGGGCAATGACACACTAAGTCTTACACGCACTCTGCTGATTTCCAGACGATTAAAACTGTCGGCCTTTGGCTGATGGCAACCCACGTTTAAATGCACTTGATTAGACAGTCCTCCTCAAATGTTAAAAAAACTGTTCGTGATTCCTTATCATGGCCATAATTCCTCCCAGTCACGTTTGAAACCATTGTATAAGCTTCACTCAAAGGCAAAATGGCTTAGTGATGACTTCCAGCAAGAGTCTCAAATAAATAAATGGAGGTTATTCACCCGATCTTTAAATTTATCGGTTGATTACTGCATGCACATGAATAGAGGTATCCGGTTTTTGAACTAAATCAAGCATCATTAAACGCGTTCGCTTCCAATGATGTTAAAAGTAGCAACAAAAAGGTGAAAGCTATTCAAGTTCATCGTGCAACAAATTGCTTAAAGGTCAAGAAACCAACAACAGCGGCAGTTCGGAAACAAAAGGTCAATGCCGCTAGTGAAATACGCATGCTCAAAAGTTTTACATACCTGCACTTGTCAGGACTTCTCTCTTCACGACTACGGTTTATTGCTAAGCCAGACATTTTTTTCAAACTCTATTTCATGGCTTCCAGAATGAGGGCTTTGTTCGGATTCTCGCAATCTTCTTGGATTGCCAGCTTTTGTGTGGAGATGGAGCAACTGTTCTTCAAGAACCTGCACTTCACACAAGATTCCATTTGTTGCAATTTATTCTTCAAGGAAGGGGAAAAAAATGAGGATGTGGAATTAATTCTGCTTGCCTTCCTCCTAAGCATTCATTTGGATAGAAAGGCACTACTTTGAATTTCTGACTTCCTCAAAACTTTCGTTCATTTTCACAAAGTCTGTTTTTGAAGTGTTATCATAAATACTTTTAATTGAATCACAGTTTCATTAGAGCCACGTTGATCACTTCAGGCTGCAAAGTATTTACACACCTTCTCAACAGATTTGTTTGGGAAATGTCGCACCAAAGTTCACTCAGAAATAGCAGACAAATCAAAATATGGGAAAATGCATGGGCACCTGTGATTCGAACAGCTAGAGAATGTTAAAATGCGTCCCTGACAAATTTTTTTAAAAAAAACTGCGAAGACAGAATAAAGACAGAACATGAAAAATAGAAAAGAAAGAAAGAGACAGATAGTAGGTAAGAAAGAAAAGAAATAAGGAAGGAGGGGAGAAAGAAAGGATGAAGAAAAGGAAAAACAAGGAGACAATATAAAGAAAGAAACAGAAGGAACGAAGAGATAGCGTTTTTCCCCAACTCAGGCTATATCACAGAGAACAGCGGACCTAGAAAACGGACATCACACAAAGGAATTTAACGACGTGTGTTGGAGAGCCTGTACTTTGGATTCTCACTGTCGTAAGTCCTATGTACGCGCTGCATTCGAGCAGAGTTAAACACGCTGTGGGAGAAGGAAGTACCGCTGGGAGTAAAAGGCAGGACTGGAGAAAGCGCAGTTCCGGAAGTTGCCGAAGTGGTAAAGCAAGAAGTGCAATACTGGCATCACGATTAATTTCTAAATATTAAGAAATCAAAATGTTTTTTCCTTGACATGTGAGGCATGCAGGCCCAACGCACCACCTGCCCAACACGTATAATAACCCCTTTCGAACAGCACCCATCAACACAGCCCACAGCAGGCCGTTTCCAATCCAAAATACAAACGAAAAACATGCAGACATCACCACAGAGCTTTAATTTCGCTCGACAGTTTCGAAAATTTCGTAACAATTGTTGAAACCCTTTAGCGACGGATTCTGCACAAAGACCTTCGAGGCTTTTCAAAACCCCACATTTTTAATACTCCGTTAAGGCTTGCCAGTTGAGGAAAAGAATGTTAAATAGTCATAATGCACGACACATTCTCTACTGCACGTGCCTCTCTAGGAAATTCTTTGCCAGTCATTGCTCCACGGCAAAGCAGATTGACTGGTTCCCACCGCATCTTGCAATAAGGAGACGGGCCTTTTTTTCCTTAGCTTTGTGTGTGCTCTGAGGGCTTGTCTTGTAACATGTTCGCCAGTTAACTCTATGCAGTTTAGCAAAACTTAGACTGGGCAGAGGCTGGGTGAGGTTGGAGGATTGGATTATGCTCACTGTGTCTCGTTTGAAATTGTTGCTGTAGTGTTCTTTTACCCTCTATGTGCGGTGGTGTGAAGAGAGAGTTGATGCGTATGCATACTTCCTTTCTTTCCTCCATTCCCTTTTGCTTCATTTCCTCCCTCTCTCCTTACTTTAATTCCTTCAACTTCTTATCGATCCTGTCTTTGCCATTTTGTTTCTTTTTGGGTGGTTCACTTTTAATTTCTAAAATCCGAACACAAACCACAAACACCTTGAGAAACTCTATCTAGCACACATAAAGTCTGAAGATTGATACTGTTTACAAAATACAAAACTGTGAGTCTATTGCTTTTTAATTGAATTCATCTGGTCCAAGATTAGATTTTGCCATCTGCATGTGAAAGATTTTATGATTGCTGCTTTCACTTTCACTACCCGTCAACAGAAAGGAACACGTGACTGCCGCTTGGAATAAACCTAAGAAAAAAAAGGAAGCAAGAAGGAACTGGGCCGAGCTACATGAAACGACAGACAATCGGCAGTTTCGGGGCATTTACCCCTTCGTCAAGACGACACAAATACAGGGACAGATAATGACAAAAAATCAGGCACTTAGCTCAGTGAAGGGAAGTAGGCTGTACAGGGTGGGGTGAAAATGGGTTTCTTGTCTTTGTCTGTCTCTGTGTTTGTGTCGTCCTGATGAAGAGCTAATGCCCGAAACTGTTGATTGTTTCCTTCCTGTTTATTCTATTTCAACACTTTAAACTCCTGCTTCAGTAGCTGCTTCTACTGCTCCACCCACAGTTCATTATAGTTACTTCTGGTGTTCAGGAGATTTTTTACTTGACGTCTACATATTCTTTGTTTGTTTGTTTGTTCCCCTGTTTCTTTGGGTTGGTTGGTTGGTTGGTTGGTTGGTTGGTTGGTTGGTTGGTTGGTTGGTTGGTTGGTTGGTTGGTTGGTTGGTTGGTTGGTTGGTTGGTTGGTTGGTTGGTTGGCTGGCTGGTACGTTCGTTCGTTCGTTTTTTCGTCGTTTTTTCGTTCGTTCGTTTGTTCGTTCGTTTGCTATTCTACTTTTCGTTTGTTCGTATGCTTGTTTGATTTTGTTTGCGTGTGTGCATTTGTTTGTTTGCCTGCTTTCTTTATTTGATTGTTTGTTGCTTTTAACTGATTTATTGTGTTTTGTGTTTTTGTTGCGACTGCCTCAATCTCCAAATATTGATCGATTTTATAAGGTGTGAATTCTGTAACGCTGAAGCAGCAAAGGCAGCTTAAGTAATCTTGTAGCTAACGAAGAAATAGGTTAGTGAAACAAACACACATCGATGGATATATAACATGCATTTGATACATACATGTGTCCTGAGATGCTGAAAACATGGCCTTGTCCGAATTAGTAAGTTATGTCTTTGAAGTTGTACATTACCCTAGAAAATAAAAAGAATTGATACCCACTTTGAATTTCTTGTTTAAATGCGATAGCTAGTCTGAAAAATAGGAAACAATACAGATTTCCAGTGACTGGGACTGTTCATGATGCAGTCGATAATGTGGGGTTTAAAGGATTCCACTAATTCGGATGAAAGCAGTCATAATAAATTAGTCTAATCATTTGAAATAAAACATAATTCAACTGTTATTTAATTAACTCGAATTTTCTTTAGAAACAGATTTGTTTCATTAAAACTTTGGGGAACAGAAGCTTGTTGGAGATAAATTATGGTAGAAATAGACAAAAATTTCATGCATGCGGTTCTTTACAATTGCTTTCATCCGACTAAGTCGAGCCGTGTGTATCCTGAGATGCTGAAAACGTCCGACTAAGTCGAGCCGTATGTATCCTGAAATGCTGAAAACGTCCGACTAAGTCGAGCCGTATGTATCCTGAAATGCTGAAAACGTCCGACTAAGTCGAGCCGTATGTATCCTGAAATGCTGAAAACGTCAGACTTAGTCGAGCCGTATGTATCCCGAGATCCTGACAACGTCCGACTAAGTCGAATCGTGTGTACCCTAAGATTATGAAAATATCGACAAAGTCAAGCCGTGTGTACAAGGCATGAAGAGCTTATAATTAACAGAGGGGGTTAGTGTGTTCTGGATTCTTAACCCGTTGTCAGCACGCTCTGGACTTTTCCCGTGTGGAAATTGGGGGAGGGGAGGAAGCTGGAACATGAGCCCCCCCCCCCTCCTTGTGGTCTCCAGTCCTCTCCATATTTCTTTCCACAAATCGCCGATAGGTTGAGACACTACCGTCACAAATCAACCAGCCAGCCATCAGATGGGGAACGAAAAAAAACCTCAGAAAAGCACAGACAAGAAAAAATTTTCCGCGTGATAAAAAGACAGAATTTTATTTTCTTTAATTGGCCACGTTTTCGTGTTTGTGTCTGCCAAGTGAATCGCATTTCTTTCAGGTTTCGACTACTTTCTTTCATGTTTTTTCTTTCGTCAGTTTTACGCCAGCGTGTTGTTGATGTCGCTGAATTAAGGGCTGCGCGTCGTCGTTGTGGTCACTGGCCTGGGGCCTGCTCTCTTTTCCGGTTGGTGCTGTCCGTGGTGTCTCTGTCTGAGTCGCGAGGAAGTTTAATTGGCTGGCTGGATTTTTTTTAGAGGGACAGTGCTTCCCACTTCGCAGTGATCTCTCACTGTGGGCAAGGGAAACGGGTTTCCTATTACCAAGCGAAGCACTGAAAGAACCACCAGACTGATAGCTGCAGTAAGATGGCCAGTTCCGAGGGGCAAGCACATTCACACAAAAGAAAGAAAGAAAGAAAGAAAGAAAGAAAGAAGGAAAGAAAGAAAGAAAGAAAGAAAGAAAGAAAGAAAGAAAGAGAGAAGGAAAGAAAGAAAGAAAGAAACAGAGAAAGAAAGAAAGAGGGATGGAAAGAGAGAGACTAGGAAGAAATAGAGGAGAACGCAGACGTGCCCAAGAAAAAACAAAGATGTCTGTAAAGGACGCCGTGCTTTCAGACGTGCAGAACTTGTCAGGAAATGACCAAAAAAAACCTCCACAATCGACACCCAAAGTAGTGCTACAGACAGATGTACGTGACGTGGTTACAGATAGATGTACGTGACGTGGTTACAGATAGATGTACGTGACGTGGTTACAGATAGATGTACGTGACGTGGTTACAGATAGATGTACGTGACGTGGTTGAGGGGTGGGGGGTGTTTTTTGACAAAATGGTTTCTATGTAACCGTTCGTAAAAGCTGATCCTCTAGCTATGCCTAGACTATTCAGATAGCCGATGGCTAATACTTGTTCCCTTCTTTGCATCTTTTTTACTCTGTCCTTTTCTTTTCCTCTTTTTCTGTCCTTTCTTTTGTTCATTTTCTTGCCCTTTCTTTCTTTTTTCTTCCCTTCCCTTCGTTTTTTATTGTTGTTGTTGTTGTTGTTTTAGTTCATCTTCTAGATTTTGTCCCTTCCTTTAAGCAACACCTTTTCTCTGTTAAAAATGCACAAAACCAGCCAGACGACACAGGACTTACTTCCTTATCGGTGCAGCCTTGACATCTGATGCCGACACTATGCAAATGACCTTCGTGCTTTTTATCCTTGCCAGGGTCTAAGCAAACTATGTCTTCAAAAGAAAAATGGTGTATGATGGCCGCAGTGTCCATTAGCTCGTCTGAAAAGTCATTACAAAGGCAGATTACCTTACAGTTTTGAACTAATGCGATTTATCTGGCTTGGAAGCTAGTAATGTGAGAAACAGCGTGTGACGAGGATTGAGTTATCGTTGCATTTCGTGATGAAAGATACTTTGCATGACGCTGGTGGGACAAGGGGCGGGGGGGGAGGGGGCAGAACAGCTCCAGTTTTGTTAGAGGCGGGAAAAAACTAGAAGAAACTTAATATCGCTCGATGTGTAACGACGATGATCTGATAATGCGTGAGACATAATGAACTCCAAATCTCTTAGTCTGCTTGTGGCTGAACTTTAACGAAGAAACCAATGACAAAAGTTTTTTTTTTAAATTGAAGGATTAAAGGAAGCGTTGTGACAGCATCATAAATATAGCAACCACTGAGAATGAAAGTCAGAAATATGATGCCCCATGATACGATCACGCTAACTAAGCTACAACATATAAATCAGCTTTATTTAATATTTCAGTTTCAGCTTCTTCCACCCTGCAAGGCATTAGAATGCGTTCTACCTCACAAGCCGCATTTCTTGTATTATTTCGTATTATTTTAAGGAAAGCCTGAATTTGCACAAGAAGAAAACTGTAGATATACTCAAATTAACGTATTGCTGATCACTGTGAGCACACATAACGCGCGCTATATTTGAAATTGATGTTTTATGTAATGCGTGGATAACGGTAATCAGTTTTTAAGGATATATTTAGTATTAGTATTTAAACCTTCCATGACTTACCAAACGGGTCACAAATCTAGTAGAAATTTGAATGCTGGAGTCGAGGTCTAACCGCGATTCTCATTTCGCGTTCGTCTGTGTGTTTGTGTGAGCGTGCATGTGCATGTTTGTCTGCGTGCGTGCATGTGCGTGAGAGAGACTTTTATGTCACCTGATTGACTATTACACGCAAAACAAAACCTGAAACTGTGTACGAAAATGTGTAGAATGCGAAAGACTGTCGCTTGAAGTGGTATGATACTAGTCACACTACTGATAGATGAGCGCAGCTGCTTGCTGTGAAAGCAGCCCAGCATAAAAACACATAGCTTACGGGTGAAAACTGAAACTTGAAACAGCCTACCGTGAAAAAGAACGGTTTTAAACACAACACAATACAAATCGAACCAAAGAGTCATTCGATACACGGATGTAGAAGAACAAAAAAAGACAAACATGAGAATAAAGAAGCAAGTCTAAGGTGTCCATTCTAAAGAACTCTAAAGCCCGGAAAGCGGCGTCAAAATGTGAAAAAAAACTCAGAATTTGCAAGAATTCGATCTTTCAAGGCTACTATCAGATTTCATAAAGCTGTCAATACGGATCTAGCAAGAGCAGAAGCCTGCTGTGTAAAAACCAGAGACGCGTACACAGAACAATCTAGCGGTCGTCGACTCTTTTTCCAGGAAGGTGAAGGTGAGTAGCGCACACTGGTAAAGACCATCTACAGGGAGGAATAAAAGGCATCAGCCACAATGAGTAGTGCTCAGCCATAAGTCCAGCAACACTTCAATACCCGCAGTCAGCAACAGTCACCCCAAAGTCACTATATTATTCGTGAGCGCACGTTGATGTGAATCTACAGAAGACATGCTACACGTGCACGCATGAGAGAGAGGGAGAGAGAGAGAGAGAGAAGAGACAGAGGTCCAACCACTCGCACTGAGACAGGAAGAACGGAAGACAGAAGAGGGAAGAAAGAAAGGAGGGAGCAGTGTGCAAAAGTTTCTATTCTCATACTTTCTCCTTATTTATTAGTGCAACTGATCGACTGACTGACTGACTGACTGACTGACTGACTGACTGACTGACTGACTGACTGACTGACTGACTGACTGACTGACTGACTGACTGACTGACTGACTGACTGACAGGTAGATGGAGTGGTTGTCGCTGAAGGAGAAATGTTACGAGGTTCGCGTGCAAGAGACCAAGTTTTAATGAAGGGCGTTAAGCCTGCGTCACCCCAGTGTTTCACCAACCTGTCTACACAAAACCAGTCCTGGCACCACACCGACTCTTCGGGAACAGCACACAGCAAAACCTTTGCTTTCGGGGCATCGTAGAGAGTCAAAGATAACTGTTTCTTAAGCAGCTTTTCGCGAGCGAGAAAAGCCTCCATAGAAAAAAAGTACGACCCCCCCCCCCCCAAAGATCGCAACAAGAAATTCGCAGAAGTTGATGAGGCTGTTCTTCGGAAGGGACAAATCGAGCTAGAGGTTGCAATTAGTTATTCAAGTGTCGACCTAAGAAATCCCTTTTAATAAAGCTGATCTAATCAGAGCCAACGTAAAAGGCTGGGAAGAGCAAGTCCGTGAGCATCGCGCAAGCTCGTAAGCAAAGTCCGACAAACCTGTGCCAACGAGACCAGTATCTTAAGCCCTGTGCCAACGAGACCAGTATCTTAAGCCCTGTGCCAACGAGAACAGTATCTTAAACTCTCTAGCACCGTGCTTCATGGTCAACCGCATGGAGTCAAATACATGTAGGGCTATTAGTGCTTCATAATCTTTTCTTAAGTTAATGCGGAGTTCAAATGAAAAGATGTTACAGAAGTCTATAATCTTCATGTCATGCCGAGCGTTCCTAACAGGTCGTTGGCAGTAATCTCCATGACATGAAGATTATCGACTATCCTACTTAAGAAAGACTATCCTAAGCAAGAGAGTCTATCCGAACATGACTTAGTAGCACTAGAAGGATAACTTGCCATCACAGCACGACTGTCGCTCCCGCATATTTGCTGACACACGAAGCAGTGTAACCTTTTAAAACAAGAAGTAAATCTGATTTCCAGCTAATGGCTTCGGAGATCAGGAAACCGCCTTCGTGATCCTGATAATGGCCAGTACTCTGCCCACGCAGTTTTCTTATACTTTGGATTACTCCATTACAAGCAAAGATAACACAAACTACATGCAGTTTTCATTCCAGAATGTTCGCCTGTGAAACTACGTTTTTTTCCTTTTTCCTTCGCTCTTTTTTTCGTTAGTTTTAAATGTGTTATGTATGCTAGTCTGCTTTCATCCTCCTTAACTGTGTTTCCTTCCAGTGATTTAATTTCACGTTTTGATGCTTTCATTATAATCTGAGAGAATATTAACATAATCACTAACCTTCTTGTTGTCTTCTTCGTATTCATCGCTGTCATCCGCGCGATATATTGCGTAAAATGCTTCCACAGCGATCTCATATCCGTAGCGACAGGCTACTTTTTTTCCTGCACCTTTCCTGGGGCGGCTTGCAGGAGCGCTCGTATCTGCATGTCCCGTTGTAACAGTGGCTGTAAGCCTGTTCGTCCTGTGTATTTTGTGCGCACCTTTACGTATTAACAGGACATACGAACGCTTATCCTTATGCTAAATAGTATGACACAATTTTGACTCATGTCACTTCCTTCTGTCAGACAGTCTTTTTTTCCTATCTCCGGCATATCTTCCGTATGATAACATGTTTTCCTATATTCACCCCCCCCCCTCCCAGACCGCCTCCGTGGTCTAGTGGTTAAGGCGTCCGCTTCCGAGGCGGGAGGTCGGGGGTTCGCATCCCGGCCGAGTCATACCTAAGACTTAAAAATTGGCAATCTAGTAGCTGCCCTGCCAGACGCCTGGCACTACAGGGAACAGTACTAGGACTGGTTGGCCCGGTGTCAGTATAATGTGACTGGGTGGGACTGAGGCCCGTGTTGCGACATCAGTCCCACGTGTGGCAGCACGTAAACTTTGTCTAAGCAACACCGTCCTGATATGCACATAGTTTGCGGCTGGACGTTAAGCAACAAACCAAACCAAACCCCCCCCCCTCCCATGAGGGGGCTTTTTGAGGGGGTTGGGCAATTTAGAAGAAGGCATGGTTCAGGCATATATTCATTCCGTTGTTTTCCCTGAGCTATACTATTCATCTGCTAACCTTACTCTTTCTGTCAGCCGTGTCTTCCTGTAGATAAGTTTTATTTATTTATTTATTTCAGATACCAGGTATATTTTACTTCTGCTGATTGCTACATTTCCACTTCAGCTTATTTTTGTATATTTCGTTGTCAGTTGTTTCCCCTCTGCCAGCTAGAGTTAACGTTTTCTAAGCTCCGTCATGAGTAACGTCCACATACCTTAAGTGTCCGCCCAAAAGACAGCAACACCAAATGTAATAACATTCATAAATTTTTTAACTTGTAATAAACAGAGTTTGCGTGCAATTAGGTTTATAACACCTGTTAATCAGAGCTCCTGATAACGCACAACAGGGGTAATTTACTCGCAAAAATTGAAGTATGACGCAGAGATTTTAAAGCCGTGCGTCACGGTGACGCACAGATTTTTAAACATTTGGCAAATTAACACTAGAAGCCGCTTGTGTTGACCCCCTGCTTTTACAAAATGACCCTTAGATTTCAGGCTAGAGCGTCATTTTGACCCTTGGATCGGCGGCCCTGGATAGCTCAGTTGGTAGACCTGCGGACTAGCAAGTGGAAGGTTGCTGGTTCAAATCCAGGTGTGGCCAAGTATTATTTCCCGAGTTAAATATTGTGCAGACTCCCATCGGCAATCTCCACCCACATTAAACTACCTGTCCGCACTTGCCATCTTACTGCAGCTATCAGTCTGGTGGTTCTTTCAGTGCATACCTTAGTAATAGGACCTCATTCCCCCCCCCCCCCGCCACATTGAGAAAACGCCGAGAGGTGGAAGCACTGTCCCTCTAAAATAACCAACCAACCAACCAGCCATGACCCTTAAAAAATTCCAGAAGCACTAGTTAATGATAGACTAAGACAATGATGAGCTATGAGTAAGTGTAAATGTATCTCTACATGTATATAGATTTTGCACATTTTGTAATGCTAGCTGTCACGGAAACCTGCCATGTAGCTAGCATGACTACAGGCGCGTTAGTGAGTTCGCGAGTTCTCTTGCCTGAGCGAGGACGAAACGCTAAAATTAGAACGCTGTACGATGTGAGCGTAGGTCAACCCGCGTGAGTAAGGGAGACAAGTTAGGGTTTAAACCGATTAGGCAACTGACGACGGTCAGAGAAGTGTTCTGACAATTTAACAGAGGACAGGTGACATAGCGAGCGACAGACGACGCTATAGAAACGTATGCCAAAAACAATGCTACCCTTTGTCTGCACTGGGAGGCTGAAGGAGGATCGCCCTGGTTTTTGTTAACCCTTCTGCCAAGTCTGATCGAGGTAGGCCAACCGCTCCGTGGGAGTTTTTCTGTCTTTGTGACCCATGTTTTGCTGAGTACAAATTCAGGATACTAGAGTAATGTGTACCCCTAGGGTTTTTTCTTTGTCGTCTGGTTTATCAGCGCCTCTTGGTGACGCGCCTGAGCACCCGAGTGACGGAAGCACTGCCCTGTAAACACAGAATGTCTCAAGGGCAGCTGTGACGTCAGTGGACGTGGCGTATGTGTAACCGCTAGGTCCAATAATGGTGCAGTCTTGTTGTTGTCACCACCAGCGAGTCTGAAGTAATGTGTGCAGCTCAAGTAATTGCTGTGTATTGTGATTGGCTGTTACCGTGGATAACAGATGCATAGTCAGGCGGAGCGCCGCACGCGAGTTTACTTTTTGCGGTCGACCCCGCGTAATACGCCCAAGCGTAAAAAGATGATTTCCGTCTGATGAAGACCGTTGATACTTTGACAGAAATGTGGAGACTGTGAGACTTTAAACTGCTTGGTGTAAATAGATTAAGTTGGTGTGTCGATGAGGACAGCATTGCTAAAGACGAGAGAGACTTTGCGCCCCTAAAGTACTTGCTGACAGTAGTGATGTGTGTGTCTGTGTGTCAATGAAGACGACATCGCTGCATTACCAGTCGAGATATTGCGACGTAGGAAGTACATTAGGTCAGTAGATGACTTGTGAAAACACAAGGAGTCAGTGAAACGGAAGGTTAAGCTTAAGGTTTGAGACATTAAGAGACTGTGTATATAGGTGATTTGTATCTATGTGGAAACCCGTAATGGACACAGAGTCCGAGATTGAGAATTTACTTATGAATAGAAGAGTTTCTTTTTCCCTCCTTATATGAACATAAGACGCAGTTCATGTCATTCAAGAACTTAGCGGTTTGTTAAACGCAGGTTATCGGAATAGTGCAATTTCGTAGAATAGTTTGTCGTTACGATTGGTTGAGATTATTTCAGTGTACGTCGCGTTGTACGGAAGATTTAACGACAGTGGTCAGCGGGTGTGGATCAGTGAGCGAGTGCGAGTCCTTTTTATGAAAACTGCGTTGTCTCGTTGTCTTGTGTTTGTCTTTGTGAGGAGTCGGACTCAAGACGAACGCGCCCCACAACCCCCCCCCCCCCCGGCCCCCTCCACCTGGTCGCTTGGTGATCGAAGGGCGGCTGGAGGAGGGACGGGTGTGCGACACTAACTTTTACAACGGTGCAGGATGTATCGTAAATGTATTGTTAAATTTCTAATACCCCTTGTGGATGAAAAATAAATAAGTGGAATAAACAAGAGCCTAAGGCTGAGTGGACGCTTACTTTCCGTTTATAATGTGAGGATTCCACGAGCTGCTACTTCCCACTGAGCCAGTACTCTCCCACGCATTTCTTACCCAGCCGCGTGAAGGAGCTGCGAATCTTGTAAATTTACAGTCGGGGGTAAGCTGGACTGAGGACTCGTACATCTTGTAAACGTGCAAGGTTTACTCAACAGCTCCCTCGTCTTGCCGTACGACATGGCGCTAAGCCCTCTGCAATGGCCGTCTGTTTGGCTTACAGAACACTCTTCCGTGTATGCTTTTGTGTGCGTGGGTAGGTCCGTGTGTGGGGGTGCGTGTATGCCCGTGTGTCTCCGTGGAGATGGCTGTACGCAGCCTGAGCGGGCAGTTGCCGTCCATCTGCGCATGCTCGTATGCATTTTGCTTTTAGTCATCCATTCATCTTTTCTTCTTTGCTTTTTTCTATAAGTCTGTCCACCAATCCATCATTGACAGTCTGTCTGATCTAAGAAGGAGAATAAAGAGAATGCGCCTGATGGGCAGATAGCAATGAAACAAAATAAATCTCTACGGTGAAAAACTATTTGGTGGTTTACAAGAAACTTTCATTCTCAAGACTTGAACATCCGTTGATAGACTTTCCTCGTCCCTTTTGCCTCTTTCATGACTTCATTTCCTCCTGCCCACTGTCTGCGACTTTAATCAAAAGTTCTACCTGCTAGCAACTCCGTGGTTGTTGTTAATAGCGTGAATGGCTGTTAACGCAATTTTTTTCGCACTCGGTTCACCTGGCATTGAAAAAAAAAACCTGTGGGTAATATTCAGGAGGATGTCGTAAGTTTCACGAACACTTGAGATGCCTGCACGTGCGTGCGTGCGTGCATGTTTGGGTGCGTGCGCGCACGAGAATGGATTCGTGTAAGGAGAGAATGGAAGACGCCAACACCAGCAAGAAGCTGCTTTCACCTCAAAGCAATGAGGTTATGAAATCTGTCTCCGGGGGTGGGTTGTATGAGCACGCGAGTCGACTTCTTGTGCATAGAACTGTCCCTAAGTTTCAGATGGCGAAGTTGCCTTGCGTGGACATACAGACAGACATAACGGCAGACGAATTTGTATGAATCGAAGAAATGATGGGTCCACTCTTGGACGTTGTTTTCCCATCAGTTCTTCTGACTCTTCTTCATCCCTGTACAGTACCAAGCAGAATGGTTTTCGCGATTCCTGACCATCTCCAGATGTGCCTGTACCAGTTCAGTTTACGCTTTATCCCAGTGGTCAGTAAGTCTGTATGTGGTCCCGTGGCTTGCTAAACACTGTGCAAGGCAAAAAGTGCAGTAAATCTGTACTTCCTTGTTCTGGTGACAAACAAAAAGAGTTGACAAACAAGGGTGCAGAAGGTGCAGGGAAATACAAAGAAGCCAACAGGAAGGTCAGAAGAGCTTTGAGAAGAGCTAAGGAAATTTTTTTTTAAAAAAGGCAGTGCAGTGAAATCGAAACGTTTGAAGACGAATAATACAAAGAAAAACGTGACGAGAACAAGACAAGGGCGAGTCTCAACCATCCAGGACAAATCAGGACAAAACGCTCCCCCCCCCCAAAAAATAGGAAACCCTCGCCAGAGGGACCAGTATTCCACAGAACTGTACAACTGTAGAGACACAGGATATCTTGGTGTACTACCGTTCCCGAACCCAGCAACCAGGATGATTACTCCGTTACGCCGCAAAAAAAGTGGAGGCAGAAGTCAAATCACTGAAAAAGAGCAGGTCAGCTGGAGTAGACAACATCCCACCAGAACCGGTCTAAAGCAGACGGGAAACAATGGCAGATGCTTTCGTGGCAATCTGCAACACGATCTGCAGACAGGAGAATGGCCCCAACCCTGGCTGCGCGTTTTCTACGAGCAAAATACAGCAGTATTCCGCCTCTTTTTTGTTCATATACTGTGACCTCTGGACACAGGAAACACTGCTGACGTGTATACGTTGTTAACCGCTAAAGCACCTGGTGACTCGCACCTAGTAAGCGCAGTAAATCTATTTGCATCGTTTACAGGCTTAGCCAACAAAAAGAGTGTTGATCGAAACGAAGTGAAAGAGGATACACGAAGCTGAACTAAAACTGTAATCCCAGCTGCAAGAGTTTCGAATAAATTGTCTCTGTCTGTTGATGTGACCAAGCTGGCAAATGCTCCTAGTTGTACACAATCTCATGAGTATTAAATGTGATGGAGGCAGCCATCACGGAGACGGTTTTGGCCACCACCCTCACAGCCACAGCGTGCGGCGGGGGTGGTATGGGTCGAGTACTGCTAGCGACACGTGGCTGTGGCGCACTGTGTCATCTTACAGCGTGCTGTGCTAGGCTCACTCTCTTTAAACGTTTCTATATCCTTCTAGGATAGTTGCAGATACTAACAACATATTCGGATTCTACTCGATATATTCTTTCAGTAGATACTAAACTCAACAAACGTCTTAACAGATTAGGTTAGTTTGTAGGCATATTTCTTATCTTTATCTATTCACATTAGCTAGTTAAACTACCTTTTAACGTAATTATCTTTACTTCCTTCTCACTCTACTTAACTTTCCTTAACACTAACAGGAAGAGCAAAGTGCACTCTAGTCACTGTATATTTTCATGTCCTTGTAGGTATATTCTTTCACATTTTTATTCTAAATGTTGTATGTGTGAGAAACACAAAATGAGGTATCCACCTCACTTCCACCCGCCAGCTTCTACCGTAGCTGGCAATGGCTCCGTTGTGGCTCGCCCCCACCCGGTAAAAGCGGGGTGCGTGCCGGACAAAGCAGAGTCCTGAAGTAGGGTGAAGCAGGAGGAGGACGAGAGAAAAGATGTAGCAAAACAGTAAAGTGCAGTGAACCGTGGGGTGGCGGAGCATGTAGGGCGGCAACAGCTGTGGCGGCCCAAATAAAAGTACGCAGAGTGCGTGGAAGGAAAAAACCTGCCTTTGTTTGAAGGAGAGAGAGAGAGAGGAAAGTTGCGAAGCGAACCCGCTTCATCACATAAATATAAGTGTGAGGTCCCTGAAAAATGTAGCCCCCACCCTGCAAAATAAAGATGCACTCCCGTCCCCCATAAAATGTGCATTCAGGCAAAACATACCGCCGGATTTCGGTGTTTATGGGATATATACGTTGTGCATACTAACATCCCATTTCCAGCAGTACTAGTGTTCAGAAAACTCTCAAAATACTGCTGTTTTAAAAGAAACATCAAGTGTTTACTACCAGTGGAAAAGTAGACTGGTTACGTGTAACCATACAATTCTACAAGTACACACAGCGTTGCATACAACCTGATGAGTTTGGTTTTTGTTGTTTGGGGTTTTTTATAGAACCGAAAGTGATTGGATGGGAAAACTGAATAATATCCGTGTCGCTAGGAAATTTGTCGCCAAAAATTCGGCTTTTACGGATGATGAACGCCTTTCTCTGGGAGTTCGGGAGATTCATACATAGTCAAGATTTCTGGGGTGTGTGGGATGGGGTGCGGGAGGGGGTAGGGGTGGGGGTGAAGGATAGCCATGCCGCGCCTGTTTCCGACTCAGTAATCGGAGCTTTGATGTCCTGCCCAAGTGGAGTTCGGCAAACGTCCTTGAGCTTCGGTGTCGTTAAGGTCAAGAGGCGCGTTGTGAAGTTCAGAGCGCGGCATGTAGACGGCGCTTTTGAAGGACTAGCGTTGCGCGATGGTAAACGAGCACACGCACCTTGAAAATTTAATGCGTTTTACAGTTTTCTAGAAACCCTTAGATGACCTCCAAAACAATGTAAACCCTGAAAGTTTATGCTGCACGATCTGAGCATTACATCACGAGACATGCGCAAAGACTCTCAGCTTTCTCCTTCCTGCACAGGTGTACAGCACTTGAAGGAACGAACAGAAACGCGTTCTGACGTGTTGTCAATGCTTGTAGCAATTAATTGCGGCAGGAAATTGCCTCCCTTCAGCACCTGCTCCAGATCTGTGAACGACGTCAATAAAGTTCACGTCCAGGCTCGCCCTGCGTGACAGGTGCGTGGGACGAGAAAGACAGAAAGAAAGACAGAAAGAGAGACAGAAAGAAAGACAAAAAGAAAGAATGAAAGAGAAAAAAATTTTGTTATGTAGTGAAACAAAGACAAGGTGGTGGGCCAAGAGTTATTTGCTGCTGCTGCTAATGGTGGTGGTGGTATGTAAATACGCCTGTCTTTCTGGCGGAAGCTCCAAGCACAATATTTATTTGCGTATATTGCAATGTAGTATGAAGATGCATACCAAGCACGCATTCTGATTTCACTCCAGCGATTTAACGTAAAACTGAATACACAAAGGACCATCCTATCAGAGATGGCCTACCCTACTCGCTGCCTGCCAGGTCTGGAATTTCGGTGAATGGAGGATGGCATGGCTGAGACTAGCTCACAGTGCTCGCGTGCGTTAACCCATAAAAGTCACCCTAAGACTAGTCCAGTGTTTGTGTGCTTTAACCCCTGAAAAGCCGTACCAGATCTATCAATTTTTCATCGAATATTGTCAGTAGTGGCTGGCCTATCTACATGTGTTCAATTAATAGTACATGATTTACTATTAAGTAAATCCCATCAGCCCTGATGGGGTTAACGTACTTTCATAAGGCTGTAAAGGAATTTGGAACTACGGAAAATGATCGTAGATACACCCAAGGGCCCTGCTGTCAAACACATTGTTTCATGTTCTCGTGTTTGTGTCCACAGGAGGTGACAACCACAGGGTGCCCAGTGAACAAATATGCTAAAATTGTCGGATAGGAAACGTGGACTGGAAGATGGAAAAGTGGTCATATTTGATTTTCGCCTCCAAACCTGTACCCTTAACGATCATTGTTCCTCCCGCTCGATCTCTAAAAAGCCTCGAGAATCCCCGTCACACGACGTGATTTTGCTACGAATGGTCTCCCTTGACAGCTAATTTTAAGCATTAGCATGAGGTAGGTGCAAAATCCATGCAGGTCGATATTCATGTCCTACATAAAGAACAATGCTGAGGTCGCTGGACGATTATATGTGTCCTTTATGCAAAGCCTGCTGTCGCTGGTGGTTATTATGTTGAGTTTATTTGTTCTTCAGCGGTCAATAATTCAGACCAGCGGTCACAAAGTAGCTCTTTCATGGTGCGACTTAATGGAATGAAAGCAGGCTAAAGAACTAAAGTCTAAAAGTATTCTGACGTTCAAAAGGTGATCTACCTTTTAAAAAAACAACAGCAGAATTATCCTCTATAAGGGATTTCACACGACAGGAAATTATTCACGGGCAGAGCGAAGTGTTCTGCGCTTCAACAACAGTCGACTCGGCTGCCCATCCTCTCTTGAATCCGGCATGTCTTACTCTCAGCCATAAGTAGTGTAGAACTGGCCACAATGGTCCATATTCGAGCCCCTAGGCGGTCTAACGATTAAGGCTTAACTCTGCAGCTAACAGTACCCTTAGATTCACGTCACTGTCCGAAAAGTCACATTTGTTATGTAAGTTATAAAACTCGGGTGCACGTGTGAAGTGAAAAGCGGGACACGAAGTCACATGACATGCATTCGTGAAGGTGAGGACGGGAGGTGCAGGAGCAGCGTGACCCAGGGATGGGGGGAAGAGTATGTGAGTGGAAGAGTACGTTGGACAGATGAGGGAGTGAGTTGCACCAAGCAGGGAGTAAGTTTATTTACGGATGGATCCCCAAGTCAACAAATGAGAACAGATGAACTTAATACTCTTGCAAGTGAAATGATTTCCTTTGAATAGTCCCCTCACGATGTGAAACTTGAAAGACGGGAGAAGCGGAATGTAAGTCACAGCAGTATCTGGGACTTTTTTTATTTTTTAAAAAAGGTTAAAACTAGCCAATTAATTAGGTGGAAGGGACATGGTCCCAGGCAAACCCGGCGGGTAGCGATCTGAAAGCTAGCATCTTCCCGAGAGATGCAGAATTCCCTGAGTATCTTTCAGGTTCGCTGCAGCCTGCTCGTGCTGCCCAAGGCTGTGCGCTGATGGACTGTCAGTAAATTGGTCCCGGTCCACCCAGCCCCTAGGCTCCCAAGCTCCCCACCCCCATCCCGGAATCCTCATCCACGGAGGACACAAAGTCACGCGGTCCCTAGACTGCAACAGCAAACAGAGGACAAGAAAGCAAGCTTGCACAGGAAACGCCATTAACACGTGATTAACCTCGATTTGCAGGTGCTAGCGGATGAAAGCTTCCAAATGATTGTGAATGGAAAGCTGTCTGTCTGTCTGTCTGTCTGTCTGTCTGTCTGTCTGTCTGTCTGTCTGTCTGTCTGTCTGTCTGTCTGTCTGTCTGTCTGTCTCTCTGTCAGTCCGACCGTCTCTGTCTAATCTCTCTGTCACTCTCTGTCTCTCTCTCTCTCAACATAATCTGCTGTGATGTGCTGCTCAATTTGTGGATTCGTGCTCAGTGTTGCTCTGTAACCACGAGTATTTATTGTCTCCATTGAACTGTGGTCCCAACGTGACATGAACATCTATGAACGCATATTTTGCTTTCTTTGCTTGGAGCTTTATATTTGATTTCTGTTTTTGAAAACGTTGTTGAACACTTTGCAGGAACAGATAAGAGAAAATCCATAGGCAGCAATTCGTTTAAAATGTTTGAATAATTTAATTAAGTCGAGCGATCGCTGTGAACATGTGTCATCTTTTATGTGAGTTATTGTAAGACTTTCAACCTTGTGTGATG